>PITA01000024.1:406882-475996 GCA_004023965.1 Spilogale gracilis
AAAAAAAAAAAAAAAAATGAAATAGGACTGTTTCAATAATACCAACACTGGCTGCCATTCATGCTGTACCTCTTATCCATATAGCTACTACCCTAAGCACCTTATATGGGTTCACTTGGGCTGTGCAGTCAGATAACTTGGGTTCAAAGCCTACCTCTGCTTCTGACTGGCTTGGTGACCTAAGTGATCAGGCACTTAAACTCTCGGAGTCCTCATTTCTTTATCTATAGCAGGAGACTCCTAACATAGTTAGGTCATTGAGTGACTGGGAGGACCAAGTGCGTATCATCCATGGAAGCACAGAGCCCAGTGCCTGGCACTGAGGAAGTCCTCAAAATGTTAGCTATTCATTGTAATCCTGTTTTCTTTCCGCAACTCTTTCAAGAAAGTATTAGTACCCCCATTTTGTAAAGAAAAAACTGAGGCTCAGAGAGTTGCCTAAGATTACACAGTGATTGAATGGGCAGATCCAGGATTTTTTATCTTAGCTCTACTTGATGCCAAATCCTGACCTCTTTTCCCTGGCCAGTCCTTCAGCCTCTGCAGGTTGTAGTTGGAAGCCTCCGTGGTTGCTTCTGCTCCTTTATAAACATAATCATTTTGGAGGGAAAAACATTTTTTTTTCTTTTTTCTTTTCTTTCTTTTTTTTTTTTGCTTAATTACTTTTAAAAAGTAAAATTATTAGGTAACACTTTTACTTGTGTCATAAAAACTTAATTTTTCTCAAGTTCATTTTTTTATGTTCCCATTCAAGGTTGTCAGTTCTAATTTTGTGATTGTTGCCAATCTTGTTTTAGGCATTAGCAAAAAGGTTCAAAGAACCCTAGCCAAGTGACATGACTTTGGGAGGCCCCTTGTCCTCTAAAGTGGGCCTCAGTTTCTCCTTCTATAGAACAGGGGAGTGGAGGAGGCTCTCCCAGGGCCCACAGCCTTAACACAGAAACATCTCTTCTGACATCATTTCAGGGCCCTTTCCACACGTGAGCAGCTGGGCTTCAAACAATTGATTCCTGCCCTGTCTTCCTGAACTATGTCAGTGGAGGAAAACAAACAAACAAAAAAAGAATCCAACATCTGTTTTCACACCATGGCTAGGAATTCATTCCTCAAACATTTTTCATACTTGACCAGAAGGGCATTTCGTCACGAGTAACAGGATCCGTCCCTTGCTCTCTGGCCTCCTTTGCACTTTGCTGATAAGACAGTAATGAATGTGCTGA
This sequence comes from Spilogale gracilis, assembly GCA_004023965.1. Taxonomy (NCBI): domain Eukaryota; kingdom Metazoa; phylum Chordata; class Mammalia; order Carnivora; family Mephitidae; genus Spilogale; species Spilogale gracilis. The sequence goes on from PITA01000024.1 coordinate 408,103, forward strand.
TGCACATTTCCAGGAATCAAAGCTTCTCCCTGGTCCAGGCCAGCACTGCTGCCTTCTCAGAGGCAGGTGCCAGAGCCCAGTGCCCTTCCCAGGCGAGCTGGGCAAGTCACTGTCCTTGAGGCTCCTTTCCCTCCCCAACAGCACTTCCCAGGGGACCCTGTAGGCAGGGGTTGGTCACTGGAGAAGCCCCAATCCATATCCTTCTCCCTGGCTTCCTGGTGCGTGGGCCACATGGAGAAGCTCCCTTAGCTTTACACATGAAAAATAAGAACACCTCCCTCCCGTGGTTAGGGTGATAACCAAGTGAGTCAAAGTGTGTAAAAACACCTTGTGAGCGTTCCATCTGGGAAGAAATGCACAGACACAAAGTGCTGTGTGAGTGTAGCAAACATGACAGTATTTAATGAGAATGTGGCCCTGAGACACACTGGATGAAGCAGCTTTATCTGTACGGCTCTCAGTTGCATGTGGAACTCTACACTTAAATAGAGACCACTTCAAAGAAAGCCTATAAATCAAAGTATATATTCTTTGAAGGATACATGGTGTTTTTGTCCTTTTTCTAAATGCGGAACTGCAAATGCAAAAAAGCAGCTGTGATTTCTTCAAGACAAAAGACTTGGTGATTCAGAGCATGTCTTTGCTCATTTTGATTATCTTCTAAAAGCCAGCCTTCTTCCGGGGCCTCCTGGCCGTTTGGTAAAAGGCCTGTGTCACCAGGAGCCAGGCACTGGGTCCATACGGCTGGAACCCTGATTCTCTGTGAGCTTAACAAGTTTCTTCTCTTGTTTGGGCCACAGTTTTCACACCCATGAAATGGGTGGGGACACCATGGGAGACTGTGGTTGTAGGGAGAGTTCTCCAAGGACAGGCACAACAATGACCCCTGTGGGGAATGACTTTAGGAGTTACAGGCCTGAAAGAAAACAGCTGAATAAAAGAGGTAATGGTTTTTCAATTCTCCTTTTAGCCTTCAGATTACACATGAAAGAGAAATCCTCATGTTGGTGTTTGTATTACAACAGCTCTCTACACTTGTTCTTTCCTCCTTAACTGAGCATGTATCTCAGGACTAGGCTTTTGCAGGTGGGAATAGCTAGAATTCAATCTCCTTATTTTGTCATCACTGGGCCTCTGTCTTGGTTAACTTCTACTTTAGCAAGCAACTTTGTTTTCATTTATTGCAGTGATAAAATGTTTCCTTATATTCAATAAGGAATATATTCATTTTATTTTTTAAAAAAAGAATTACTTAGAGGCACCTGGGTGGTGCAGTCAGTTAAGCATCAGACTCTTGGTTTCGGCTCAGGTGGTGATCTCAGGGTTGTGAGATTGAGCCTCCCATTAGGCTCCCCGTTCAGTGGGGAGTCTACTTGAGATTCTCTCTCCCTTTCCCTTTGCCACTCCCCCATTCTATCTCTCTCTACAATAAATAAAATCTTTAAAAAACAGTAAACTATTTCAAGAGTGTAGCAGATGTTATAGGAAGCACATAGCTATGGTGACAACCATGGCTCTGCCGCCCCAGTTAGGGAACCCTGGGAGCTGGTATCTGAGGTTACTTCCTTCACTCATGTGAATGGCTCTGTCATGGGATGTTCTCACTGTGGTCCCTTCTTCTGGTTCCCCGGGTTGCTGACTCTGGGTCAGCGGTAGAGGGGACCAGGTGGCTGGGGCATTTTGTTCTGCTATGGGCAGAAGAAGAACAGGCACGTCCTTCATGAATAATCCTACTTACAGCCAGGGGAAGGCTCTGGCTGTGGTTTCAGATGTATTCAGAAGAAATTGCCAGTCATGAGTTCTGGATGGTGTTAAGAGCTTGTGACTGGCTGGAACACATATCAGCACAGGAATTCTCATCACACTTCTCTCATTAAGGTATTTTTTCTGACTTCATTGTATAGGTGTCGAAGCAGACTCAGAAGTTAAAAGGACTTGAAAAGTCACACATCTAGAAAGAGATGGAATGAGGACTTTATTTTTTTAAAGATTTATTTATTTATTTTAGAGATGGGGAGAGAGAGCAGAGGGGTGGGGAGGAAGGGGGAGAGGAAGAGGAAGAGAAGCAGACTCCCCAATAAGTGTGAAGCCCAATGTGGGGCTCAACACAGGGAGCTCAATTCCATGACCCCAAGATCATGACCTGAGCCAAAATCAAGAGTCAGACGCCCAGCCAACTACACCACCCAGGTGCCCCTGGAATAAAGACTTTAAAACTGCATTTTTTTGTTACCAACGTTCATGCTCTTTCAACTACAAATGATGCTAAAGGAGGTTTAGAAAGAAACCAGGAAGAAGAACAGATATTTTGTGTCTATAATATCCCATTCTATGACTATACTATGTAAATAGCTTTCTACTTTGGAGTAGTTTATATCCAATAGATGAACAACCTTTCTGGCTATACCTTTTTGTACATCTATAATATGTTTACACAAAAAATTTCTAGAGAAACCAAACTGGAGGTATCACAATTCCAGATTTCAAGTTATATTACAAAGCAGTAGTAATTAAAACAGTACGGTACTGACATATAAACAGACACACAAATCAATGGAATAAACAGAAAGCCCAGAAATGAACCCACAGTTATATGGTCAATTAATCTTTGACAAAGAAGGAAGGAATATACAATGAGAAAAAGACAGTCTTTTCAACAAATGGTTTTGGGAACACTGGACAGCTACATGCAAAAGAATGAAACTGAACCCATTTTCTCACATTACACACACACACACACACACACACACTCAAAATGGACTAAAGACCTAAATGTGAGACCTGAAACAATAAAAATCCTTGAAGAGAACACAGGCAGTAATCTCTCTGAGATCAACTGTGGTAATATTCTTTTAGATATATATCCTCAGGGAAGGGAATTAAAAGCAAAAATAAACTATTGGGACTACATCAAAATAAAGTTTCTACGCAGCAAAGGAAACAATCAACAAAACTAAAAGGCAACCTACTAAATGGGAGAAGATGGTTGCAAATGACATATCCAATAAAGGGTTAATATTCAAAATATATAAAGAACTTATACAACTCAACAACCAAAAAACAATCCAATTAAAAACTGGACAGAAGACATGAACAGACATTTCTCCAAAGAAGACATACAGATGGCCAACAGACACATGAAAAAAATGCTCAACACCACTCATCATCAGGGAAATGCAAATCAAAACTACAATAAGATAGCTCACATGTGTCAGAATGGCTAAAATAAAAAACACAAGAAACAACAACAAGTGTTGGTGAGGATATGGAGAAGGAACCTTCTTGCACCATTGGTGGGAATGCAAACTGGTGAGGCCCTTGAGGAAACAGAATGGAGGTTCTATAAGAAGTTAAATATAGAACTATCCTACTATCCAGTAATCACACTACTGGGTATTTATCAAAAAAACAAAACAAAACAAAACAAAAAAACCAACTAAATCAAAGGAACACATGCACCCCTATGTTTATTATAGCATTATTTACAATAGCCAAGGTATAAAAGCAGCCCACGGGCCCATCCATAGATGAATGGATAAAGAAGATGTGGTATGTGTATATGTGTAATGGAATATTATTCAGCGTAAAAAAGAATGAAATCTTGCCATTTGCAACAACATAGATGGAGCTAGAGAGTATAATACTAAGCAAAAGACGTCAGTGAACGACAAATACCATGTGATCTCACTCATATGTATAATTTAAAAAACAAATGAGTAAAGGGAAAAAAAAGAAAGAGTCTTAACTATAGACAACAAACTGATGGTCAACAGAGGGGAGGTGGGTGGAGGGATGGGGAGAAGCAGGGCATGAGCATTAAAGAGTACACTTACCATGATGAAAAAAAAACAAATAAATATCTAAAATTCTAATTGCTGTGTCATAAATTTTCTATATACATCTTTAAGACTCTTGGCACATATTGACATGTATTGCCAAAATGCCCTTCAGAAACGTTGTACCAATCAATCCAGCATGAATGAAAATGCCCATTCTCTCACATGTCCCCTAATTCTGAGTATATTAATTAAATTCCTTAAAATAGGAAAGAAAAGGTGCTCTAGTGTTTTAATTAGCATTTCTTTGATTATCAGTGAAGTTAAACACCTTTCCATTTGCTCATTGACCATTTGGATTTATATGTGGAAACTTTATGGCCAAGTTCATTGTTTCCTTTTTCAATATGTTAGACACTCAGGATTCAGGATATGGAAAAAGTTTCCAGAAACTCTCTGGGCCTTGTCTTCTTAGCCATGAAATGGGTTTAGAGGGAACATTTTCAAGACCCCATCAACTGTCATCCTAGCTGCACAAGGCAGCATCAAGGTTGCTGGAAGCCTGAGTACATCCACCAGCCCCCTCCCCCTCTGTCCCAGTCAAGATGGTCCAGACTGCCAAATAAGCTAGACCAACTCTGCCAGAATCAACTCCACTTCCTCACATTGACGCCCCACCTATGACCATTTATTGAGGCAGTGACTATCTTTTGCACCCATGTTAAACAAAATTATTTGTAATATAAGAAGTAGTTTGGGTTTTGTTACCTTCATTGTTAATAACTCCACCCTCTAAGGACAGGGAGGTAAGGACATCCCTGCCAACCCCACCAGCAATCCTATCCTTGAGAAACAGACATGCAGAAGCAGGATTTGACCACCTGTGACAACCCAAGGTGGTATTTCCTCCATGTGTATAAAAGAATATACTTCTAGCCTATAAGACTGTAACACCTTAGGAGAAAATCATACCTGTCTTTCCAAAAATAGTAACTGAAAAGATTAATTTCTTCTTTTTTTTAAGATTTGATTTATTTGAGAGAGAGAAAGAAAGAGAGTGGGTGGGGGGAGGAGTAGAGTGTGAGGGGGAGAGAGACAAGTAGATTCTTCACTGAGCATGGAGCCTGGCATGGGACTCCATCCTAGAACCTGAGATCATGACCTGAGCTCAGTCAGATGCTTAACTGACTGAGCCACCCAGGAGCCCCAGGAAAGATTAATTTCTTATTATAGACTTCCTTTAATGATGATTGTTACGAAGTTAGAAAAACATTGTCATTTTTCATCTTGGGTGGGTAACTGGTTAAGATGGATTTCATTTAGTTGGAAGTGCAGGAGTTGAAATTCCTTCAAACTGATCACTGCTTGAAAATGAGTATGTAAGCATAGCATAAGGAAATTATTGGAACTGCATATCTTAATGCCCTGGGGAGGCTCATATAATGTTTTATTTCACATGTCTTCCAGAAAAGGAGTTGTACATTTTAACCTGGGCTTCCCTTTATGTCCCATGTCCCATTCTTGGCTAGACTGACTCCCCCCACCCCACCCCCAGCACACTCACTATAAAAGTGAGCTGCAAACACAGTAGCTTTATCATTCATGGAGTGGGCCCCATCTTCTATGTCCCCTCAACCTGCTCCCCTTTCTGACATCCTGACCCACTCACTGCTCTCCTCTGCTACCCCTCACACTTGCCATGCCCTTCCGGATGGTCTACCTATAGTTTCTACATTTGCCAGGCCTTGCATTCTGGTAGCTCTTGATGCCCCAGTCCTCCTAATCCCCAGCCCCATTATCTGAGCTCCCAAATTCTCAGTATAGCAAGGAAAGGCAGATGTCAACACATTCCTGGTTCCATCTTGGAGCACAGGAAATCTAGCAGAGTGTGGGTGCTTTACTAAGTCCTGACTCATCCAACTCCAGAGCTCAAGCCTACCATTCATAATGCCAAACAAGATGTTCCTCAGCCTTTTGCTCCATGAGGAGGGCCCTGAAGGACTGTGAGATGTGGCCTATCCATGGGGCTCCATCCCAACTCTCCATAGATGTGAGGTTGTGTGATGGGCCCAATTTCTGTGGGAAGAAACCTGCTCCAGCCAAGGTGTGGATGAGAAGGCTAGCTGTGAGCCCAGCATCTCTTGTCCTTTGCTTTGCCTCCTATAACTCAACTGTCAGCCTCATCCACCCCAGGATGAAGGCAGGAGAGAAGATGCTAGAACTTGGTGCCGGCTTCTGTGCTGGGTCTGCAGGGAGAACTGAGTGAGGTACACTTTTGAACCCTGAGTGCATTCCATCCAGGCATGTCCTGAGTGTAACTGTTCTTTGCTGCCATTGAAAACACGGGGGGACAGCAGAAAAAAAACCCCAAATCAGAGTCCCTTGAAGAAAATCATCCCAATAACAAACTGTTGAACAAGCCAGTGGAAATAGAACAGAGAAGAAAAAAGAAACCAGATGATGTTCTTTTAAAACTAAAAATCCCTCAGTAATTTCTCCTCACGTTTTCAACAGCAACCCCATAGAAATCACCTGCTGTTAACTTGGGCGAGTGACCTGACCTTTCTGAGATGACGTCTTCTGAACAAGTGTGTTAATAATGTGCACTATGGGGTGCAGCCGGCTTAACACAGCACCCAGCAGACAGTAGGAGCTCTGTGAATGGCAGCTCCTTCTCTGTGGAAACAGCGCCTAACTGGAGAGAAGTGATGAGCCTAAAGGAAGCGCAAAGGGTGGGCACGTTGGAGCCCCATGAGCCCCATAGCCATGAGGACAGTAAGAATGGGGAAGATGCTGGAGTTCTGGTAATGAGGTGGCAGCAATGAGGAGCTTGGCATCTCTGATCCAGCATCCTCGCTGGGAACGCTTCCAGCCTCATCTCCTAGGAGTGGCTCTAGGTAGGACCTGGTGACCTTTGCTCCCTGTTGCACTCAATGAGATGGAGGAGTCGCCCAGGTGACAGGAGGGGCCCCACATCGGCTCCTGCCCACAGAGGTAAGAGGGAGGCTCTGTATCCCAGCCCATGCTCGCCTAGGATTTTTTTTTTTAACCTATTTCGGAGAGAATGTGCATGCATGAGTGGAGGAGAGAGGCAGAGGGAAAGGGAAAAGCAGTCTTCCCCCAATCCCACACCCGGAGCAGGGAGCCCAACGCAGGGCTCAATCCTGGGACCCTGAGATCATGACCCGAGCTGAAGACAGACACTTAACGGGCCGAGCCACCCAGGAGTCACTCTCCTATTTCTTAAGGTATGACCCCTATATCCTCTGGCAAGTCTCTAAGCCCCAGGCCCCCATCTCTAAAATGGGTATAATGATAATCCATACCTCAAAGTGTCACTGAGATGGTTACACTAGATGATCAAATTATGTAAAGTCCTAAGTATGATACAAGTCTCTTCACTCAGAAAGCACTCAGAGATTGCATTGTTGCCCTTAGCACTATTATTTGGTCTTAAGGATTGTTGTAGGGCCCTTGTGAAGTTCTGACTTTCATGCAATTCTTCTCATGCTGTTTGAAGAGTTTCTCTGACAGAACCTTGCATTGCAGCCCAAATCAAGTTAATACTGCCAAATATCCAGGTTGGGGTTTAAGCTACTCGGCTCAAGGGACCACTCTGAGCCTTTTCTTCCTCATCTGTAACCCACTGTCATCTGGACATTGCAGAGGGACTGGGAAGATCCCACAAGGCAGTGAGTGGAAAGTGGCCAGCAGCAGGCTTGGCACAGAGGAAGGCTCGAGGAATGGGAGTTCCCTTTCTTTTCCTGCTCCTCCTGGGAAAGTGCAGAGAGTGAGGGTGAGGGCCCCCTGGGGCACCTCTGGCCACCTGACCTGAGGGAGAGCTGGGGTGGAGAGCAGGAAAGGGGGGTGTGGTGTGGAGCAGGTCAGACTCTTTCCCCTCTGTGACCCAGCAATTTGGAAACATCCTCCCAATCTGCTGTGCTCTTCTCCTGATGTCCAGCCCACAATGGCCAGAACAATGGCAGGATTCAGGCCTGTGCTTACCAGCAGTGGTATGCTGGCCTTCAGGCTGACCAGGGCTTGTATCCAGCCCAGAGGGCTGGCCAGCTCAGCCTCAGATGAGGGAGCCCCTGGTACATCCCTGGAATTTTCATCTTCTGGATCCCCTGGGAGGCCCAGGCTGAGGCCTCCCTGCTGCACTGATGGAATGGGCTTCATGCTCACAGATTTCCTCCCTCACACTCATCATGAGCTGGTGTTTGGATTCCTGGTTTCCCCTAAGAGATCTTTGCAACTTTATGCTGTTTCTGATTATAACATAATAAGCTGTCATTTGTTGAACTGTGTGCACCTACTATGTGCCCTGCCTAAAGTGAAGTATAAATCTGTGTTTGCACATTCACCCAATCCCAAATCAACACTGGAGCCATGTTTAGCACTTTTATGGTTATTCACAGACATGCGCAGAGTCACCCCATACATGTTCCTGGTTTGAGGTTGAACAAGGGGTCGCTCTGCCCTTCTGCTTCAAGATCTCATGCACGTAGCCTTTTTGTGGTCTATTAGTGCCATGGTTTTCACACTGGGGAGACTTTTATTGATAATTGTGCTGTTTGCAATGGTCCCCAGGAATAGTGTTGATGTGTCATCTGATGCTCCTAAGTATGAGAAGGCTGTGATGTGCCTTACAGAGAAAATACACATATTAGATGAGCTTCTTGTGGGCACGAATTATAATGCTGTTACCATGAGTTCAATGTTGATCAATCAGTAATACATATTAAATCAGATAGAGCTAAACAAAAATACATGTGCAAGGTTATTCATTGATCAATTGATGAAAATGTGATCAGAGGCTCCTAGGAGCCTAACCCTGTATTTTCTCCTAGGAGCAATGTATTTCTCCTAGGAGCTCAGCATTTGCTAATTAAGTGTTTTCAGTGACATAATGAAAGATAACTACTGTGAAAAATGACAATCAACTGTATTTATCATCTTCTGTACCCCTCCAAATAAGCACAGGGGTCAATATTATTATCCCCATTTTATAGATGTGGAGATCAAGGCAGAGAAAAGGGGACTTTCCTAAGGTTACCCGGCTCAGAGCTGGCTGTGTTGGGATCATACCTGTCTGCCTCCAATGCGTGCACCCTTCCGATCGCATGGGGCTGTGTGGTGGTCTACTTCCCAGGGGCCAGTGCAACTCACACCTGCCTGGACAGAATGTGTGTGAAGGACCAGACTGCTGAGATACAGCGTTGTCCTCACTTTATGGGCAAATTGAAACCTCAAGAGGACAAGGGAGCCCAGCGCATGTGGCAGTGAGGGAAGAGGCAACTTTTGCTTTCCTTCCATTTTCCCCCACCCTCTGAGAGGTAGTCTGGGCTCCTAAGACCTCATTCTGTAAGCTTCCCATATACTTTGGGGAAAATACTGATTTTTTTTATAAAGAGGACATTACTAGATGTCATGCACCTGCCATGTGCCAGGCATGACATTTGTTCTCACAAGTCTGAGTATTACTACAGAGTATTACTCCTGGAATTGTCTTTATGGAAGCGCTGCCCACACCCACAGCACTAACCCCAGCACACCACACCTGCTGAATGTGATGTGAACACATGCGGCTTTCTTTTTTTCTGGTCATTGGAGTATACTTGGCCCAAGTGCAGGGTAAGACACAGGGCCAAAGAGTCAATGTCCCTGGGAGCAGCCCTCAGACAGCGATGGTGGGGGTGCTGTGGATAAACGGTCCAAACTCTTGCCCCTCTGCTGGGACAGTCTTCTGTCCTGTTCCATACTCTCACTTAGGGTTCTCCAGTGGGACCAGGCTCTCACCACCCATAACGCTATCTGGCTTGATAATATTTATTTCCCCTCCCTGTCTTAGATCTCCTCCTAAATAAACTATCTGAGCCCAAGTAACAGTTTTCCATTTAAATGAACCACTTGCCTGGCATATGGAAGCAGGCAGTAAAAATGGTAACTCGGGGGCGCCTGGGTGGCTCAGTGGGTTAAAGCCTCTGCCTTCGGCTCAGGTCATGATCTCAGGTCCTGGAATCGAGGCCCGCATCAGGCTCTCTGCTCAGCAGGGAGCCTGCTTCCCCCTCTCTCTCTGCCTGCTTCTCTGCCTACTTGTGATCTATCTCTCTGTCAAATAGATAAATAAAGTCTTTAAAAAAAAAAAATGGTAAGTCGGTTCACGTGGATCAACACCCATTGCTATGACTTCCTGAATATACTGCTGCCTCTGGAGAGCAAGGACTCATATGAGGCCACCTGGAGCAAGGGAGGTTGGGCAAGATGACAAATTTACCACCAGAGAGTGACAAACAGTAGGTGGTGACTGCACGCCATAGCCCACAGTCAGTGTTCCAAATTGGGATTCTAAGCAAAGGCCTAAATGGAGGAAATATCACTTTGGTGCAGATCTGCAGTGTTCCAGTCATCTTGCTAAATGACTCTTATAGATTCATTAGTTCTGTGAACCCTCGTGGCATGTGTAAGTAGATTACCCCTGTATTACGCTTCTCAGAAAGGCAAACACACGCAGCACTACACAGTATCATAGTGATTTGGTACCAAGCCTATCTGACCCGGAGCTTTTGCTCTTCCCCTTACCTGCCTCACCCCCAAGACCCTAAAAGGTTTACTCTCCAATAGCCAACGTGCAACGAAGAGCTGTGAGGGGCTGAGATACGTGGGGGTGGGGGGTGTGTGCAGCACTGAATCTTGAACACGACTCTGTGGGCAGCTGCAGGTGCTACATGGGTCTCAGTTTCTATGGGCCTGGAGTCCCGCCATGAGTTAGCTCTGTTCCGGGTTTCCCGGGGCTGCAATCAAGCTGCCAGCTGGGATGCATTCACATCTAGAAGACCTACTGGGGAAGACTCTGCTTTTAAGCTCATTCAGGTTGTTGGCAGAACTCATTTCCTTGCATATGTGCGATTGAGAACCCCAGCTTTCAATGGCCATCAGCAGGAGGCCAACCACAGGTACTAGAAGCCACCCATGGTTCTGTCCAGAGGCAGTTCACAACACAGCAGTTTGCTTCTTCTCTCCTTCCAGTCCACTAAGATGGAGGCATATGTAAGCAGGATAATTGTGGGAGTGACATCCATCTCCTTTGACATATGATGGACAGATTTGTTATTTGCATGACTATCACTATAGTCATCATTAATATTATTTTTATAATTATTAATTCAGTATCCTGAAATATAATGCTAAAATCTCATTTACCTTTTGCACATAAACCTTCTATAGTTCCCAATGCCTCTGGAGTAAAATCCAAATGCCAAGGCCTGCATTCATGCCCCCCTCATAGCTTCCTAGCTCCATCTTCCCCTATTCCTGGCTCCTCCCTGGCCATGCCCAGCTCTTCAGCTCTTTTTGGCAGCCCTTCTGCCCAGCCTGCCTTTACTTCTCTTTCCATCAAGTTCATGGGCACATCTTTGCCAACTCCTCAGGAAGATGGTCCTGACTGCCCCAGACCCCCACTCAGCCTCTTGCTTCTCTGGGCTCTGCAGCTCCATGCACATGCTTCTTCAGTGCTGGTCACACCGCATCATGTGATGTCATCAGGGAGTTCCTGCCCACCTCTCAACTCTGGCAATTGACATACCAAAGGTCTCCATAAATCACACTGAATGAATACATAATCAACATGAGCAACAGCAACTTTTCTTTCATGGCCAGTTCAGGCTTGCAACATACATGAAATGGATACGGACAATCCTGGAGTGAAGAAGACACTGGGCCAAAGACCAAGAGATCCAGCTGCATGACCTTGCAGGCCAGAACTGTTGCCCTCTTCTTACCAACTGACAGGTCCAGAAAGAAGCCCCATCTCTGCTGCAGAGCCCAGCACTTCCCATATTCGCTACTGCTATTCTTGGGGCTCCTCTTCCCCAAAGCCTACTTGCATATTTTCAGGTCTTTGAATGTTGCAGCCAAACCACTGCTGTACTTCTGAAAGCAGAACCAAAACGTACCACCTGCCACTGTCCTCGCTGACTTCCTGCTCCCGGGGCTCCAATGCCAGTCTCCTCCTTCATCTGTGCTCGGGGCCCGTGCTTGGGGCCCGCGCCCGGGAGCCATGTCCACTTTCCACACCCAGGCCCTGCACACTGTCCAGGCTCCTCCATCCTCCACCCTCCACGGTTCTTCGTCCAGCTGGGCTCCCTGAGACCTCTGCCTGCTCTGGGGAACCCTGCTCCTCACCCTTCTACTCCTAGCTGAACCACTTCCCCATTTGAATTCTGTGTGTCCCTCCTCCATTTATTCTGGGGAAGCCTGTTCCAAAACCCAGTTGTGACTTCTGTGGGTTAAAGGCCAGGATTAAAAATAAGAAGTTACTATTGCTGGCACCCCAGATCCTAAGGAGCTACAAAGGTAACTGCCTTGACTAGGCACAGAGACTGCTAGAAATGCCCATGCCATCTAGGTCCCTGGGAAAGGCGGCGGGGAAAAACCAGGCCCACCAATGAAATCAGAGGGTTTCAGTTTCTTGGGAAACTCCAGGGATATTAAATATGCCCATTTCATAGATGATTGCTCTCAATTTTGAAACTAACTGAAATCCATAGAATTTGAGCCAGGGAAAGGGAGCCAGGTCACAAGCTTGTGACCTGAAATAAGCCCCATAAAACCTGGTGAGGCCAAGTTTCTCCTAAAAATGAGCAAGATTAGAGCATCCACTTGGGATGACTGAGAGAATCAAATGAGATAATACTTCAAACAACTAGCACAGCTTGGAACATAGAGAAGTCTTGCCAAGCAAAGCCAATTACCTTCTCTTTTAAACTTGCTGCTGCTGCCCTCCATGGAGAGCTGCCGGAGGGCTGTCCGCTCTCTAGAACCGCTGTGGCTGGAACGCACCAGGTACCTGCAGGGCACTGCCGTCAGAGGCCGCACGCAGGCCTGCGACCAGTCCAGCTGGGGTAGCGAGTGGCCCTGAGCCAGCGTCCTCAGCAACTTCAGGAGCGGCTCAGAGGGTTGGCTTTGATGTGAAGCCAAAGGAAGACATGTAACAATTATCTAAATTATTCAAGGCCCCCACAACAGTCAGAGAGCTACAGGTTCCTTGCAAGTTGTAGATTCTCTGCCTGCTGCGTCCCATCAGAGCAGCATGATTTTCGGTGGCCCCATCAAGTCCTGCTGTCTCGCCCTTGGTGCCTTGGCACGTGCTTGAGTCCCTGCCTAGAAATCCCTTCCCTCCCTTCTGTAGCTGCCAAAATTCCCCTCCTGCTGCAGATCTCAGCTCCACAGCCCCTCTTCTAGCCGTCTCTGCCTATCCCTCCCCAGTGCTCTTCACATGTGACATCTTTCACTCTCTGCTATCATCACTCACATATGTGCCTGGGTCCCCAACCCATAGAGGGTTCACAAAGGGCAGGGAGAGAGCTTTGCTCATCCCCTTTGCCACAGAGAAGTTCTCAACAAGTGTCTACTGAAATGCAGTTCTATAATTATGTGGTAGTGGAAAGAACCAAAGCTTTAAATCTCAAAGACCTCTTCTGGAATTCTAGCTGTCTGACAAAAGAATCCATGAAACTGGTTTGATTCTTTAACTTCTGTGCACCTCAGTTTCCATTTCATGAAAGAAAATGATAAGATGAATCTCAGAGAATGACTCTGAGGAAACACACACACACACACACACACACACACACACTCTGGGGGCCAGGGATCCATGGTTAGAGAGACATAGACAGTGAGACATTTACACTGACACTACTCAGAGATGTTTTCTAGATGCCTTGATCCAGACTCTGAAATATACAGGTGCTAAGTCCTGGGAGTTGTTGGTTCAGGAGAGAACCAGGCCTCCTGAGCTTTCAAGGACAGACAAACCTCAACCCTGGCCAAGGTCAGAGCCCTTCCCACAGACCTCAGCCAGATCTCACCTCCCTGTGCACAGTCTACAATGACTCTGAAAGGGCTATTTCCAATGGATCCTTTCTTGGGCCACACTGGACAAAGCCCTGGCTCCTAAATCCAGATCCTGGCTGACTGTCACACTGAGAAACAGAAGGACAGCTGGAAACCTCAAAATAAGGCCCATTTTTCCAAAGCACAAGCCAGAGTTTCAGGCCAGGACCCTTTTCCAGTCTTTAAGAAGACTTATACCATGGGCAGAATATTGGTTTAAGACTGAGTAATGGTTCAGTAACAAATAACCTCCCAAATCTCAGTGGCTTAAAGTCACAAAGGTTTCTTTCTCTGGGATTCGATGGGTCCTAAGGCTTCCCAGGGCAGCTGCTCTCTACGCAAAGGCTCAAAATGACAACTCCATATCAGCATGGCCAAGGAAGAATGAGCACCAGAACCTCACTCAGCAGTAACACACTCCACCAGGCATGGATGTGCCTGTGAACTTCGTCTGTTTACCTCCATAGACTGTCAGCTCCTTCTGGATGTCAAGCTAAGGAGCTGAGAGCTTCATCCCATAGGAGATGGGAGGCTTTGCGTGTCAATCATGAAGGGAGCTGTACAAGCTCCCATGAGGATCTGTGGGAGTGCCCCGCCTGAGTTGACCAGGAACCCTTGGAAACCTGGGACTGGTCAAATGCTTTCACAGTAAACTGAACCTGCCCATTCTCTCTGAAAGGTAGGAGCTCTAGGTCCTAGTTGGTCCTAGTTCTGCAGCAAGAATGTCCTCTGAGGTCAATAGATATCTCTTATTTATGTGTTTGAAGGTGAATACATATGCATATCACAGGGCGTGTAAGACATTTTGATATTAATTTGTGTATAAAGTCTCTCCAAGGAAGGCAAACAATACGAAAAACTGAGATTACCCAGAGTTTAGTATTAAGATCATAGATGATGATGATCACTTTTTCTACAGAAAGCTAGAGCGTTGGGGTCCATGACCTAGTGCCTATGTGCACAGTGCTTGGCATGCAGATCCTTTAATGAGGTTTGATGCTATTTCTGTGAGGAAATATGCCAGGAGATATCAAATATGCTATATCACTATCAAAATGAGATGACCTCATAAGTTCTTTCCTGCTCTGGCATCTATACAGCTCAGGTGCATAGGGGCTATGTGATCCATCCAAGGTCTGTGACCCACCCCCAAGCACTGCAGGGTTATCAGAAGCCTGAGACGGTGACATATGGCACAAATCTTGTGGCATTGGTCAGTTTGTTTTTGTTTTGTCATCAAGAGCTACTTCTCAGAAGCTGCCCATGTCTGAGGCAACACATTATTTTATAGCAAAGTGACCAATTATTTTTGTAGAAATAATATTTATTAAATTATTAATAAAAAAGTTGTTTTCAAGATTTTATTGAGGGATGCCTAAGTGGATCAGTTAGTTGAGCGTCTGACTGTTGATTTGGGCTCAGGTCATGATCTCAGGGTTGTGGGATCCAGCCCCATGTCGGACTCTATACTCAGCACAGAGGCTGCTTGTTCCTCCTGCTCTCTCTGCTCCTCTCCCCACTCATGCACTCTCTATCTCTTGATCTCTAAAATAAATAAAATATTTAAAAAACAAATAAGTAAAATGAAAATGGCTGATGTTTTTTCAAAAAGAATTACTTTATTGATTTTATTTATAAAAAAGCAAAATGTGAGACCATCACTGTTAGCCCAATACTGGTCCCTGCTCCATATAAGCCATTGAGAATGCTGGGATCAGAATAAATGGTTAGGATGGCTTGGTGACTATGGAGGACCACTCAGTTCTGACTGCCAATTACATCACAGAGAGCTACCTTGAACCATGGTTTTAATCAAATCATGACGGATGACAGATTCTCACAGAAGAAGATGAGGGCTAACCATGGTCCAGAATCTGGCTACAGAATTCAACATGCATCTCAAACTATCAATGCAAACTTTTCCTGAGGAGCCATGAGGTAGGTGGTTTCAGGTACGTCCCTCTCCCAACAGAGTCAGGCTGAGCAGAGCAGGTACTTAAGAAATCAGACCCACCCTCCAGGAACACTGTAGAACCTTAGGATAAGCTGGCCTTTAATCAAAATCTGTGAATTTCTTCTGGATTATTTAATTTCATTTATACTGTATGTATCAACCAGAGTTCTCAAGAAAAACAAAATCAATAGCATCTATCCATCTATCTACACTTTATCCATCTATCTCTATAAACACATAAGCATATATACACATATACATGTATGGATATGTATATATAGTCTACAGTGTGTATAGTAGGCTAGAAACTCAGGCAGAAATTGCTGCTGCAGTCTTGAGTCAAAATTTCTTCTTCTTCAGAAAACCTTAGTTTTTGTGTTTAAGATGAAGCCCACCTATATTCTCAAAGGCAGCCTCCTTTACTAAAGCTGATTGTAGATACTAACCACATCTATCAGAACCTTCACAGTAGCACCCATATCTGTGTTTTAGTAAGTAATTGGGCACTACCACCTAGCCAACTTGACCGAAAGCTAACCATCACACTGAGTCCCAGCCATTTTTCAAAACCTGTAATTCCATTGGATTTGGGGAAATTAGGAGACTCACAATTTTTCCAGTTGCCAGGAGTTCAATCTACCTGTCCAAATCAGCCACACATTCTCTTGTTTTTTTCCTTGTAATTTTGAGGTCAGTGTGCCCACATGTCTTGTCACATACATCAATTAAGAAGCCAACATGTGCCTAGGCGCCTGGGTGGCTCAGTTGGTTAAGCAACTGCTTTCGACTCAGGTCATGATCCTGGAGACCCAGGATCAAGCCCCACATCGGGCTTCCTGCTCGGCAGGAAGCCTGCTTCTCCCTCTCTCAGTCCCTCTGCTTGTGTTCCCTTCACTCTGTCAAATAAATAAATAAAATCTTAAAAAAAAAAAAAAAGAAGCCAACATGTGAGGCATGAGGCACCTGGGTGCTCAGTTGGTTAAATGACTGCCTTCAGCTCAGGTCATGATCCCTGTGACCCAGGATCGAGCCCCGCATCGGGCCCCCTGCTCAGACGGAAGCCTACTTCTCCCTCTCTTGCTCCCCTTGCTTGTGTTCCCCCTCTTAAGCTGTGTTTCCCTCTGTCAAATAAATAAATAAAAATCTTTTAAAAAGAAGAAGGAGGAAGGGGAGGAAGAGGAGGAGAGGGAGGAGGAGGAGGAGGAGGAGGAGAAGGAGAAGAAGAAGAAGAAGAAAAAGCCAACATGTGAGTCATGGAGGGTCTGGCAGGATGAAATTTTAAATCCCCTGATCAGGTTTTTATGACCTAAGTATCTGATTGCCCTAAAATAAACCCAATTGCCATGCTCTGCCTCAGCTTCTTCTATGTACCCTGTGGCCTAGAAGTGACTCAGGGCCTAAGAATGAAGAAAATAGTCAGAATCCCAATCACTTCCTCCATCCCACCTTCAGTAAACCTGACTTATGAAGCAAAAACCCTCCAGATGAATGAGGAAAGTGGAAGCTGAGCCCAACAACTTTCTTTTGGGATGTGAATTAACAGTTGTAATGTTTTTTTCCATCTGGGTCAAGGGAAACTCGGTTTTTCTGCTTTTAGTCCACGTGTCTTGGATGCCACATTGGCAGGTGGAGAGTCCTGCTATTTCTCCTGGGCTAGAAAGTTGATAATTTCTCAAATGCAAAATGAAAAAGACAGTAAACAGCAAATTCTCATGAGAATGTAGAGCAACCATCAAGCATGGCTGAGAAGAGTACAAATGAGTACAACCACTTTGGAACCTGGTGTGGCAATGGCTAGGATTTCCAGTGGTTCTTCTCTTGGGTTTATATCCAACAGAAATACACACATTAGAATGCTCATAGGAATGATCCTCATAATAGCCCAAAGCTGGAAACAACACAAGTGTCTATCAACAGTAGAATGGATAAATAAATAAATTCACACGATGGAATACAGCTATGAGAATGATGATCTGTAGCTACACGCAACACCAGGAAGAATGTCATAAACATAATATTGAGCCAAAAAGACAAGACACGCAGAAAAGGACATGAATAATTACTACAAATAGATGGAACTTGTCCACAGTGTAGGAAGTCAGGTCTGTGGTTACTGTTGGAGGGAATACTGGGACAGCAAAGGGTCACCAGGGGGCTACTGTAGCAATCAATGTTTGAGTATCTATTGCTGCCTAATAAATTACCCCCAAACTTAGGGGCTTAAAACAACAACCATTCTTACTATCTCATGAGTGTGTGGGTCAGGAACTCAGGCAAGGCTCAGCTGGGTGATTTTGTCCCATGTGCTTTTGATGGACCCCTTCAGTGGTCTTCAGCTGGCAGCTGAATTGCTGGTCTCCAGGGCCCAGAAAAGCTGTCCTAACAAGTTCTGTGCTCAGCAGGGATCACTGGAAGTCTGGACCCCAGTGGAACTCTCAATAGGAGTGTCTGTAGGTGATCTTCCTGACACTGTAGTTTCCAGGTAGTTGGACATCTTATAGTGTCTGTCAGAGATCCCAGGCTCTTTGCAAGATGCCCAGGAGGAAGCACCAACATTTCTTATAACCTAGCGTTGGCATCATTTTCACTTCATTCTGTTGATCAAAGAAGTCACTATAGCCAGTCTAAATTCAAGGAGAGAAAGAGGAAGAGATTTCACTTCTCTGGGGAAATGGCATGCCATGTATGTGGAGGGAAGGACAATCAGCCATCTTGCAGATGAGCTAGCAGAGGTAATGTTTCTCAGTTTGGGTCTTGGCTACAGGCAACATTCAGTTAGTTTGTGAGAATTTACTGAGCTGTATACTCACAACAGGTGCCCTTTCCTGCGTGTGTATGGCTGTAGACTAAACATTCAGTTTGTGTCACCCCAAAATTCACATGTTGAAACCTAATCCCTAAAGTGATGATATTTAGAGGCAGGGCCTTTGAAAACTGACTGGGATTAGTGCCCTTATTTAAAAAAAAAAAAAAAGAAAAAAAGAAAAAAAAGACCCCAGAGAGCTCTCGCATCCCTATCTACATGTAAGGGCACAGCAAGAAGATAGACATCTGTGAACCAGGAAGCAGGCTCTCACCAGACACAGAATCTGCTGGTCCCTTGATCTTGGACTTCCCAACCTCCAAAGCTGTCAAAGCAGGCTGAAAGGACTAAAACAGTGTGGTTTTAAGTAAAATTTTACTTTCAAAAAGAATCATTAAGCAGCATGACCCTGGAAAGGGGCTGGTCCCATTTGGGCACCCTTGCAGCCCGAGGGTACTCTGGCTTCAGGCCCTTTACCAGCCCTGTGTTCTGGGGTCACATGGACGAGAACTCTCGGGCCCATTTCCCTGTAAGGTCCTGTAATGTTTCCATCGGTTGTAATGAGGAAGGAAAGCAACAATTACCCCCTGGGTGACTATGAGGGAGAATGAGAGGATCTAAGAGAGAGCTCCTGGCATATCCTGGTTTCTCAGTAAATAAACTTCATTTCACTTCAAACACTCCTGACTCTCACTCCTCAGCTGCAGAGGGAGTCAGCAGCGAAGACTTCCTAGAGGGCCCCATAGGGGTCCAGAGAGCTTTCCCACCCCCTTCCCAAGGTCTTCACCTTGTAAGCAGAGAAAAGGGTACATTCTCAGGCACCTGTGCCTTCGGGAGAGTGGGGGGAGGCGGTCCCCAGGTCCGAAGCCAATGAAAACACTCTGTGTCTGCAACAAGACCAAAGTCCCCAAGCGGGGTGACAAGTGAATCACCTCAACTCGTGCTTAGTCACTACAAGGTACTTTCCACACGGACACATGGAGATGGTTACCAAAGAAATGTCTGCTGGCTACGCTCACATCAGCTCAACGAAAATGTTATTATAACCTTTACTTTGGAGGGGGAAAAAATAGCATCACTTTCCCTTTTCCTTTCCTTTTTTTTTTTTTTTTTTTTTTTTTTTTGGAGAGAGATCTGCTGGCAAAACAGTCAAAGTAGTTGTTTTTGTTTACCCTGGAGAAAGTTTCCAGATAGCTCTGAATCCCAAGCCTTGTGTATGTGTCAGGCCCTCAAGTCTTAAGCACTTAATGTCTAAGTGTGTAAACAACCCCCTTCAAGGGGACTGTTGTAGGCCTTCCAGATCACGGGGCCTCCCACCATGTCTCTGATCACCAGCAGAGTCCTCCAGACTTGGAGGAGCTAGAGGGCCAGGGTTCAAATCTTTGCTCCAACCTGTACAATCTAGGGCATGGTAGTCCAACTTCCTGGGCTCCTTTCTTCCTCATTAACAGTGACGAGGGTTAGGAATACTTATCATGGAACGGTTATGAACTTGAAGTGAGGTGATGTGTGCAACACCACAAACAATGCTCGTCACTCACAGTAGTTGAGGAGTGAAAATGAGTTCATCCCCTCCTCCCTGTCTACAGATCCTCCCTTCCTTCCTTCTTTACCTCTTCATCTTTCTCTTCTTAAATTCCCTCTCTTCTTCTTCCTTTCCTGCCCTCCAAACTTAACCAACCTCTAATTCTCTCCTCCCCACCTCTGCTGTCTGCATTTTTTTCTCTGCCTTGTTTTCAAGTCTCAAACCCCTTCGTGTGCACTCACAGCCATCCCCCTGGCTGGTACGGCCTTGGCACGGTGTCTGTTGAAAGCCAGCCAAATTCTGGTTAAAAACACTGCAACTCTTGGCCAGACTTTCTCTCCTTACAAACGAGGGTGATGTTTCAGGCATGGGAAGTCTTCCCATCCATTTAGGCCCCAGGGAAAAAAATAGCAATGCCTCAGTGTGTGGCCTGAGGTGGACAGCAATGTGAGGCTCTGGATATTGACAGAAATAAATCTGGTGTTTCTGAAAATTGTGAAGCATGCGCAGTGGACGTGTCATCCCAGCAAAAGTGAGTCAGTCCCCAGGCTGGGGCCCAAATCTGGCTGAATTCACGTTCTAAATAGAAAGTATATTCCTGGCCAGCCTAACATTAGCAAATTGGCGGTCAATGAGCACAGAAAGAGAGAGGCTGAAGAGGAGACATGCAAATCTATATTTGCAAG
The DNA here is from genome assembly GCA_004023965.1 of Spilogale gracilis. Taxonomy (NCBI): domain Eukaryota; kingdom Metazoa; phylum Chordata; class Mammalia; order Carnivora; family Mephitidae; genus Spilogale; species Spilogale gracilis. The sequence continues at coordinate 428,741 of PITA01000024.1, forward strand.
AAGTTTTACTGGAAAAATGAAGTTCCCGCTTGGTGATTTTTTAAAAAGTCTTTCCCTTCCTCTCTTTCTCTTTCTATCCTGCTGTCCACTCTCTATCCAAGCTTTTCCTTCCATTATTACCTTAGCAGAAACTTCTGGAATGGCCTTTGAAAACAGGACCAGAGCATCGATGGACGAATGGATAAAGAAGATGTGCTACATATCCACCATGGAACACTACTCAGTCAGAAAAAAGAAGGGAATCTTGCCATGTGTGACAGCATGAATGGATCTTGATGACTTTGCTATGTGAAAGAAGTCAGATGAAAAAAGACAAATACCATATGAACTCACTACTTACGGGTGGAATCCAAAAGAAAAAAAAGTAACAAGCTCACAGGTACAGAGAACAGATTGGTGGTTTCCAGAGGGGGGATGGATGGATAGAAGGGTGAAGTGGAACCAATTTCCAGTCATTAAATAAGTAACTCACAGGGATATAACGTACAGCATGGCAACGATAGTTAATAATACTGTACTGCATATTTGATAACTGCTAATTTTTTGAAGATTTTATTTTTATTTATTTGTCAGACAGAGGGCAAGAGAGAGAGCACAAGCAGGGGAAGTGGGAGAGGGAGTAGGTTTCCTGCCAGCTAAGAGTCAATACACAACTCAACCCCAGGAACCCGAGATCATGACCTGAGCTGAAACAATAGACACTTAACCTACTGAGCCACCCCAATGAAAACTGTTAAATCTTAAAAGTTCTCATCACACACAAAAAATGTATAACTATGTGAGGTAATGGATGTTAGCTAGATTTATTGTTAGTGATCATTCTGCAATATACATAAATATCAAATTATTATGTTACACTTGAAACTAACATGTCATATGTCCATTACATCGCAATTAATTTTTTTTAAATTACCAAAGACTAAAGATTTTGAAAAGTAAAAAGAAGAAAATAGTATCACAATATTGCACTGATGCAATGTAATCAACTGGATGCTATAACCTTCGGAGTCAGATAGCCCTGAGTTCAAATCCTGATCCTACTTCCAACCACCTGTGGCATGTGTGTCTGTATGTGTGTATCTGTGTGTGAGAGACAGAGAGAAAAACCTTTAGCAAATCTCTAATCTCTTTTGAGTACCACCTCAACCAAAAGGGAACATTCTGCCTCTTCCCCTGTGAAGAGTAAATCCGTGGCACCCAGCCCATGACAGGTGCATCAGGTCTGAGCTATCTTCCTCTTCCTTTCCCCGGGAAGGTGAAGAGTTTGGACCACCAGTGCCTCTTTACGCCCCAGTTCCCTGCCCCTGGGGCTGCCCTTCTGGAGGCCCTGTGCATTCAGTCCCTGTAAGCAGTAGTCACAGCAGCAGAGGCCACCACGCCAGCTTCACCTCTCGGCTCCGACACAGATTCTGGAGAAAAGAAGCCACGCCGGCCCAGGGCTTCTCGTGCCAGCCTCCCTGGCAAGCACAGATGCCTGAATCACGTGGTCTCCGTGGTGCCAGAGGAAGTGATGCAACCACCCTCAGGCTTTGGGTCAGCCAGGAAGAAAGTGTCCTATTACAGCGTGGGTGTGGCTGGCTTCAGGGCTCCAGGCCTGCACCCTGTCTCGAAACCCACAGCAAAGAGGCTGCAGAAGATCCTGTCTTTGTGTATACGCTTTCTGCTGTTTACCCTGCTTTGTGCACTACCATCTGGGCCCCACAAAGGGCCAAGCCAAGCAAGTCATCCCTGGTCCTTGGCTTCTCCCTTACACTTGCTCCAGTTTATACGCTGCCCTCACAACAACACCTGTTTCCTTTCGCTTAGACCCTGAGGGGTAGGGCTATTCTACTGACTTCATATGCATAGCAGGAACATAATTAAATTCAATTATAATAACTATACTCATCAAAAACCTATGTAATGTTCATTAAGCAGCCTAGGTAATATACAATTAATAGCATTAACATATGAATTGTGCATTGGGTCACTAATATGCACATTATGTATAATATGTATACATTATGTATAAATGTATGTATTAATTACAGCACATGCCAGAAAAACACAGCATTCAAAGCTTGCAGACCTGTCCCAGTTACAAACCCTTTGATCTCATCCAAATCTCTTTTATGGGACAGCTTTTTCATTAATTGGAATATTTGCTTTTCAGCCCTTTACACAAAGATGACTGTTGGAGAGAAAGGACTCTGAGAAGCTGGTCAGTGCTGGAGTTGGGTAAACCTGAGAAGCGTATATTGGAGTTTATCTTGGAGAAGGGCCATGACCTTGAGACAGTAGTGTTCAGATTTCTGGGTTTTGTCCTAGCTTCTGCCAAGATGCCCCCTGCCAATCACTACCACCTCCAATGGGACATCCATTATCTGGGAAATGGGCATAATAGTACTTGACATCACCAGGACATTAAGTAGTTTATCTCATTAGGGAGACTAACTTGCTTTGGAAACATAGAATGGAAATAACATTGAGCATCACTGCCAGGAAGTTCCCAATGGGTAACTTCTCCCTTAAGCAAAAGTACCTTCTCCAACACGGTATGCTCTTAACACAGGTAGGGTTGTCCAATGGTATTCACCCATGATGAGGAGACACCAATAATGGCTGCCCATTAAGTGGGGTTCTTTCATAGTTTCTCCTCAAAGCACATTCTGGCATTGCCTGGTGCCTGGAGTTACCATCTGCAAGTTACCCAAGGTGAACTCAGAAGACCTCCCTAGCATGAAGAAGATGATTAAAGATAGAGAGTAATGCATCCCAATACTCTATGCCTGGTTTCTGACTCTACACCTAGCCTTCATCTCCTTGGCTGAAATGAGCCAATTTTTTAAAACTCACAGCCACCTACTTATTCTTCCCTTATTTGTTGCTGCCTATCAGGAGAGCTTTGGGGATCCCACATCTAATGGATCTGCCAACCCATACTATATACTTTTTCAGCATTCATGAGTCTTCACTGATCCCCTGCTTTCATCCAGGCATGTGCTGGACACTGGGGGTAAAACATAAGCAGGTCATGACTCTACCTACAAAGAGCTCAATGACACAATTTTAGTTTAGGCCTTGGCTCCCTGATTTTCAACTGTGGATGACCTACTGGGTTCTTTGCTTTGAATATTACCTCCTTCCCAACCAGCCTTCTCAACAGCCATGAGTATGTGCTTTCTAAAACGCAAAACTGGTCCTGTACTCAGTCCCCTTCTTGAAGCCCTTAATGAACTCCTATCTCTTACAAAACAAAGTTAGAATCCGTTTATTTGGCATTCAAGGCCCGTCTGAATGCGCTTGTCTCCTTCTCTCTACCACCTGCCATATGCACCAACATCACTGGATTTCCCACCCACAGATTCTTCCACTCCTGCAGGATGACTTTCAGCTCCTTCCATGGAGAAGTAAAGCTGATTTCTCTACCCCCTGTATCTTAGTTGGCCATGTAACTGTTTTTGGCCAATAGGACATTAGCATATATGAAGCAAGCAAAGGCTTGGGAAAAAGTACCGTGCACAGGGCTTGCCCTCCTTTTTTTGCTGTGGGCATCTTCTGCCACTATATTCACAAAGCCTAGCTAGACTTCTTGAGGATAAGGCCCACATGTAAGGGGACTCCAGCTGAGAATGAGACATGCAGATAATACTATCCTAACTATTCAGCTATAGCTAAGCTTCTTCAGACCAGAAGAATAACTGAGTTGCCTCACAAGATATTTTTTAAAATGATAAACATTGGTTGCTAAGTCACTAAGTTTTGGGCTGATTTGTTACATGGAAAAAGCTAACTGATACAAATTCACAAATGCACATATTCTTTGTGCTCCTATGCTCAACTGGAATGAAGTTCACCATCCTCCTGTGCTTGAACACACTTCAATTCTGCTCACTGGATGATAGGATTTTACCAGGCAAAGAAAGGGAGAGATATTCCCACAGAAAGAAGGTGATAAACTGAAGTTTACACTGGATATGCATGTTGCCCTCAATATTTTTTGCCTCTTAGGCTCATTCTCCTAGATGCACAAAAAGTTCTCAACAGTATACGTCCTCTCCTTTTTTAGTATGGGTGAAACACTGGGTTTCTCTGAGACCACAGACTAAAACCAACCTAACATAAGGGCTGTGCCTACATCTGACTCATCAGCATCAACCCCTTCATCCCCCAGCCTACCTCTGTGACCCTTGCTAGCCTAGGAAGGTACTTTGTCCAGCATAGGTTCTTGGTTCATCATTAAGATTCTTGAAAAGACCCAAATCAGTCACCTGGGCATGTAAACAGTGAGAGCCACCAGTGCGTCTTCTTTATCTTTGTAACCTCATCCAACAGAATCACTAAGAATTGGTTGAACTAACTAATTAACCTATCATAGAGGGAGCTTCAGGGAGAACAAGAAGAGAGAACAAGCAGTTTGGAGTCAAACAGATGGGAACTTAATCCCTGCTTTAACATTTCAGGAAGAGTGTCCTTGAGCAAGTCACTTAACTCTCTACATCCTCAGTCATCGAGTAGGTGGGTGAGTGTAGGAGCACGGGAATGCCTCTAAAGTGAAGGTCATAATCCTTTCTTCACAGGAAGGTCATGAGGATTCATGAGTCTTACACCTAAAACACCTGGTACCTGGGAGACCCTCAAGCCAAGTTCTGGTCATCTGTTTCTCTGCAGCTATCCATGAGTTCTGGCCACTCTAGGAAAGAGGTGGGGCCTCACAGTCAAATGGGCTCCAGACACTGGCTCCCTCTTGGATCATAGGACTGTCTGTCCCATACCATGTGGATGTCCTGAGCTGGAAGGAAACGTCACCTCGCATTTGCCCAGCACCCACTTTGTGCTGGGTGCTTACCTACCTTATCTCACCTCCCTTCTTTATGAAGGGAAATGAGATGGTGCCTGCTAGTGTCGTTTGTGAACTATAAATCAAGATGCAAATTCTTAGGGTTACCTTACCAAGAGGAAAAAAAGGCCTCAGGGAAACAGTGCTCACCCCTGGGTCCCCTCCCAGAGCCTGCACCTGTGGATGGCAAAAGGCCCTGGCCAGGTTTTATACTGGAAGTGGTATCGGTAGAGGAGGGTCCAGTCATACTCATTTATTACTTCTCTTACTCATTCATTCTTTCTCTCTCTCTCTCTCTCTCTCTCACACACACACACACACACACACACACACACACACACTCCCCAGGGATTCACTCATGTGTTTATTTGTTCTCTAAATAGGTGCACAGTGTGTGTTCTGTGCCAGTCTCTGTGCTGGGAGCACAGCAAAGACAAATAGGACTCAGCTGGTCTCTGCCCTAGAGGAGTTGAGGTCTCTGCTATGCTGTGTGTGCATGTGTGAGGAAGAGTAAACATGAAGGGCGTCTGGGTGGCTCAGTATGGATGCATGGATGGCAGGCTGAGTGCAGAGAGGACACTGAACTCCTGGGATCTAAAAGCTCCCTCCGTAAGTTATTGTTTGCCCCCTGGCAAATAGGAGCTACTAAAGGCCTGAGAGCAAAGAGCTGACTGAGGTACTTATCTAGTTCCTCCTGTCATCACAGGCATCTGGATCCACTGTCCCACTGCAGTTCCCTGGGGAAATAGAGTCCAGGTAATTGGGGTTCCAGTACTACCAAGAATTCCCTTGTATAAATTTGGGCAAATCACTTTGTTTCTCTGAACTTTAATGGGAAGTTACTGACCTTCCTTGCCGAATGGTTGAGTCATTCAAGCAATTATAGTTCAGTGGTGAAGCAGGAAGCACAGAGATCAGACTTAGGTGACATGCCAATTCTGCTATGTGGGTGCTACCAAACCCCTTGGAGCTTCCGTTTTCCCAACTGTAAAGTGGACATTATCACATTCCCTTTGTGGTTGCAGGAATCAAAAGGGGGAATGCATGTAAAAAGATAAACACAGTGCTCACACATAGTAAGCACACAACACCTGGTCTCTCATTTTCTATCCTTGCTAATATTGATAGGATTACTGCCTGACACTTGGGACTCTACTAGAACTGTAAGCTCTTTCCATGTTCTTGCCTCACACCCTCCCTAAGATCTTGGGCCAAACTCTGACTCTAGGCCCATGCAGTGCCCCCTCCCAGAGTTCCAGTGCACATTTTGAGAAGGAAAGAACTGCCAAAGAAAATCCAACAGCATGGTTTTCCTATTACAGAAAAATAAAAAATGCAAAAGATTTGCCGGAACACACCAGTTTTTTGTCCAGGGACTTCCTAAAAATCTGAGGGCCTTTCCACAGCTCTCCCAGCCCATGCTTGCCACCAGGATATTTCCCAGCAGACACGGCTGGTGCCCCCTGCCAGGCTCTGAGGACGGGGCTGGGAAAGTCCCTGTGCTCACCTACCCAGCCTTGCTGGCCTGCAGGGAATGTGCAGCAGGCTCTGGGCTGCGTCCAGAGTTCTGAGGAAGAAGCCCTGTTCACCTCCAGAGCAAGAGATGCACGGTTCTCCCAGCACCCTGGCCACCTGCCAGCCTGGTCCTCTGCAGAGATAAATTCCTATTCTTTACCATGGCTCCTGGCCCCATGTGGCTCTCCCATTTGAGCAGAGCTGAGCCTCGACCCAAAGCCCTCCCTTGATCCCTGGGAAAGGGCATCTAATCCTCATTGTGCAGAAGGTGGGGGGGGGGTGCTGGATGCACCCCTGGAACTCTCTGAGAGCAGAAACTGCTTAGATTTATCACCAAGTGCTGGCAGCTGCTGACACGGCTCCTAGTACACAATAGATGTTCCAAATTTGACAAATAATTAAGAAACTGATCAGGTTCCTGAGCAACTATGGGATGGGGATGAAGAGGAGGGTTGGGGACAAAAGAGATCAGTCCTCATGAGTACCAGGGGCTCTGCGTGCTATATTAGCTCATTTAATTCTCATGCTAACCTGCAAAGTAGATCTTAGCCCCATACTGCAGGCGTTTTGTAGAACTGAGCCTCAGAAAGGCTAAATAAGTTGGCCACTGGGACTGGAACCAAGTCTATCTGACTTCACTGCAGCCCTGCCTCTCAGAAAATGGGAATGTGGATCTCCAGGTTGGCAAGACGTCAGCCTCCAGACAGGCCCGCACAGTGCTGCCCCAGGCATGGGGACAGAGACAAACTGAATCACTGCATCCTGATCAGGAAGACAGTCGATGGAGAAGATGCAGAACAAGGATAAAGGAAGTGGAATTGCTGGTGAGCTGGGGGTGGGAGGGCTAGAGTGCACACATGAGTATTACCAGTGAATCAGCACAAAAGGACTTTGAACATCCAGGGCCATACGAATGCAAAGCCCTAGTACTCCCTACTCAGTGTAGGTCAGGAAGACTCTATGCGGGAAGAGCCTCTGACGTCCAGATCCAGGCAATAAAGTAGTAACAATAAAAATGAAAACTGCCACTTATAATTGCCTACACTGTCCAGACATTCTGCTAGTAATTGTATTAATTCTGCTAACTTATTGTAGTTAGTCCTCACAATAACTCTAAAAGGTGAAAACTATGATCCCATTTTATAGATGGGAAAACTGAGACTGGGCTCAGTTGATTGACCACACAGCTGGTGAGTGGCACAGTCAGAATTTGCACTCACATCTGACCAACTGAAATGCCAGGTCTATTTCATAAGCCCCAAAGCCCACAAGTGCCAGGCAGTTTCCACAAACCAGGGAAGTGTGGTGGGCATAATGGGAAGCAGTGGAAAGTGTACAAAGCTAGAGAGCTTATGCTCTGTCTAAAGGCGCAGCTGCTCCTCAGCTTCAGCCAAGCCTTGCCATTTGAGAATGTCCACCCAGCACGGCCAGATCTTCGCATTTCAAGATCACCAGATGTAATTTCTATGTCTGGGTAGAAGATCCAATATTTAAATGTTGGGGATTAATTTTTTAAAATCTTAGTCACTTGGCAGTCTAAACAAAGCCAGTGCAAAACACAGATGGCCTGCAGGTCATCATTTTGCAATCTCCGTCTTACAGTGTGGGGTGGTAAGACAGCACCCCGTCACGAGTGGCACTCAAGCACATTCTCTACCACTGACCTGAGGGCTGGTGAAGAAGCAGTTGTAGGGGGAGATGCTGAGGTGGGCCCTTAAGGTTGCAAGTCTGAGACTGCATGAGCCATGAACTGGCAGGGTGGAAATGGGAAGGTGGCCCAAGCCAGACAGGGAGGGAGCCAGGAACAGCCCCTTCATCTTCTTGCACCCCCAACTCCAAAACATGACTCCCCACTGTCCCCTTAGCTTGGCAGTCAGGGATAGTTTCGCCGTAAGCAACCACTGCCATGGCTCTAGGAAAGCGCCCCCCCCCCCCCCCCCCCGCCAGTGCTTCCAGCCACCTGCCCTGGCCTTGCCTGTCCACCTCCCAGGCCACTTCTGCCACTCTCCTTACAGGACCGCAGAGGAGGGCTGCCAGTCATCAGTCTCTTTCCCACGAAGCATCCATAAACCCCTAACACTTCTTCCCCAAGTGCTCACAGCGCCCCACCAAGACAGCACACAGAGCCTGAGGCTAGGCATTGTGGACACCACCATGGACAAGACACCGGGTCCCTTCTGCAGGCAACTCCTGCAAGACTGCACCGTCTTCCTGGCCTGGCCATGCAGGAGATGTGCAGCGAACACTTGCTGAGTGGAAACAGATGTTGATGAAATGGAGGTAACTCTGACACCCCCCCAGGTCCCCCGCCCTCTCCTCAAGCCCCTGCACCTCCTCTGCCCCACAAGCACCCCACCCTGTTGCATCTTCCTTAATATCTCTTGCAGGCATGAGAAGAGGCACAGTGGAAAAAAGCCCTGGGAATCTATAAAGAAAGCAGTCAAAAGGTGGCGTCATTTTTTTTTTAATGTTCTCACTCCCCTCTTCCCCAACCATGGCAAAGGCCCACTTCCAGACACACTTCTCATGAAATTGGAAGCTGGACTTGCCTCTGCTGTGGCAGGCAGCCCTGAGTTGGCTGCCAGTGCCTGGGGGTGGAGTACAAATAGCCCCATCCCCCACTCAGGGAGACTAAGAGCCAACAGCTCACCCTCTGGGCACCCGGCCAGGTTCCCTTCAAGCCAGGGCCTGAGCACATGGACCCTAATCAACTACAAACCCCCACCCTTCCTTCTGCAAACACCCTCGCGGCCAGCCACAGGGAGGGCCAACGGGCAGACCTGATTCCCTGACCTCCCCGCACGGCTCCACACCTAAGGAGCCGGCCAGGACCCTCATTGCAGCCAGCATCAGCAGGGTCATCTGAGAAGGGCTGCCAGCTGCCCTCAGGACCAAGAGAGTGGCTCCGAATCAGAGGAGGGTGCCGACTCTGTGTGACTCCTGCCCTCACTTCCTCCAGTTCTCTGCTCAAATGTCACCCCACCCAGAAGCCTGCCCTTACCTCCTGCAGTAATACACCCAGCCTGCCACCCCTTACAATGCTTTCTCTTCCTTCATAGGAAATTTCTAGCATTTGATATGGCATGATGTATCTGTTAACTGGAAATTCACTAGAATAAAAGTCCTATGAGGACAGGGGCCTTTTGGTTCCATTTACCACTGTTTCCCAAGTTTCTCGTTCCTCGTAGGTACTCCCTAATTATTTGAGGAAGGAGGGAGGGAGAGAGGGAAGGAGGGAGGGAGGGAAGGGAAGGAAAGAGGATTTCTGGAGAGGGTAGCCCCCTTCTTTCCCCAGTTGGCATCTCTTCTTCAGAACCACCGCAGACTGAAGGCTCTATGGCCTTCTAAGAGAAATAACTACAGGCACCACTTTTCCTACTGAAGTTAAGCAGGGCCCTCTCTGCACTAGGCAGTACAGATGCGTGATCTCACTGTCCCTATCACCAACTCTGGGGCTACATCATTGCTTTGACTCAGGCTTTCTCGAGCTTGGCAGAACTGGTATCTGGGGCCAGGTAATTCTTCATTCCAGGGGCCGCCCTATGCATGGCAGGACACTTAGCGGCAGCCCTGGTTCCTCCCCACCAGGTGCTCCTAGTACATCTCCTCAGGCTGTGACAAGCAAAAATGTTCTCCAGACATTGCTAAGTGTCCCCAGGGGGCAAAATCATCCCCTTGTGTTAACTCTGCAAACGAGGAAAATGAATGTCAGAGAACCCACGTGTGTTGCCCAGTGTGCGACCAGAGGCACCATCCCCCTGGCAGGGAAGGGCTCCTGGACAGACCCTGAGGCCTCTCTGCTGGTGTCTCAGCTGAGGGCAGAGCGAGGCCTCTGACGTGCGAACACAGCCTTCCCAGGCAGCCTGAAAAACACTTACTCACACTCTGGCTGTGCCCGGGAAACATCGTCAATGATAAATCATATCTCTTAATTATCTGTGATTTCTGAAGCCAGCCAAGATTTCCTCTTCATGACAAATATTTGAGATTCCTTTCCCCCTGGAGGGAGAAGCAACACACAAGGCGAGTCCTGGGGTTGCTCTCCTCAGTGCAAACCTGCGAACATCTCTGGTCAGCCCTCACCGCCACCCAGCCCATCTAGAGCTGGGTTCTTGCCTGGGCATGCCTCTTCTCTCCACGTTTCTGGGAGTGACAACCCCAGGTTTCTGTTTTGGCTTGGTTTTTGGATTTTGTTTTCTCAGAAGTGTTTCTGAATTGGAGATGTTCACTCAGATGTTTGAAATCACTTAGGGGAGAAAGTAAGATGGAAAATGAAAGGGCATGGATCAGAGGTGAAAAGGGCAGGGTTCCAGTAGACTTGAACTTGCTACAGAAGTTACCCCACTCCTCTCAGGTCCCTCTGCACTGCAAAGAGAGTGTTTAGGCTTCTCGACCTCCATAACTTTTAGCTCTTCACCCTCTGGGCATCCACTTCCCCTGCTCCTCCCTAGGCCCCAGTCATGCTAAACTCATTTCTTAGTTTTTAAACATGATTTTGCGCATGTTATTGTCTTTACAATCAATGCTTTTCCTTCTCTTCCTAAAAAACTCCTATCCGTGCTCTAAAACCCAATGTAAATAACCCTTCTCCCATCCCCTGCCCCCACCCAGGCCAAGTTCATCTCTCTCTCTCTCTAGGATCCCTTGGCAGCTTGTACAGACATCAGTATGACTTGGCTTATACTGCCTTAGAGATACTTGTGGAACAGGAGTCTGGGGGAAAGGCTGCGTCAGCAGCCAGAGCAAACAGAGATTATAGCCGAGAAAAGACATTCAGGCTACTTTTCTCCACTGCCTTCCTTTCTACCCGGCATGGTTTTCCTTGGTCCACTAACACATATGGCTTTCTTGTGTGGATCTTCTAGATGAACTTGCAAAGAAGTTTTCCAGCACTCAAAGATCCTCACCCCATTTCATTCTAGATTTTGAAGTAGGTAACATGGGCACCACTTTCTCTGAGATCCGTCTGGGTTCTGGTCACAATTGGACCCCCTGGGTTCCACTGTCATGTACCTAGGCTCACTGAAGGCCACTGATGATGGTCAATCCCTTTACTCTTGGTGTACAAAGGTAGAGGGGCGCAGAGTGGAATGCTTTGTCTGACTGACAGAGAAAGTAGAGAACTGGTAGCCACCTCGGCAGGCAGCCTCAAACCATAAATCCTCCCCTCCCCCATAGAACACCTGCAAGCCGGGGTGGGACACAGCAGCACCCCTCATCTGCCCTGGTCCTGATGGAGAAGAGAAGAGCAGGGCAAAAGGCTTGCCTCAGCTGCCTAGAATTAGCCTGCCTGTCTTTCAGTGAAGTCCTGAAATGTCACACTCCACCTTGAGAGAGTCTCCCATGCCTCCCTGAACTTGTGTGAACAATGCTAGCTGGTGTATGAAGATACCTACAGAGCTTGAGTTTCCAGATCTGCAGTCCTCTCTGCTTCTCAAGCATGCAGCTAGCATGCTGGGCAGAGTACAGAGAAACACCCTACTCCTTTATCTCCCAAAAACTCTGAGTTTATTAAACAGCAGATATATTTGGACTGTCGCCCCAGTATATTCATTTGGATGGTGGCTCCAAGCCCCACTTGGGAGTTGTAGGACTGCTATGGCATAGAAAACCCAGAAACTTGTATTTGATGGTAGAGGATTGAACTTAGGATGAGGGTAAGTTATTTAAGAATAGACAGGGGTAGGTGTCGAATGAAATAAATTAATTGAATTCAATGAAATTGAATGAAATAGGTACTGAAATTCAGAAGTTTGGTCATAATTCTTTAGAAAGAATTACAACCAGTTCTTTGCAGCCAGAGGAGTGGGATGATTCTAACCTGGACTCAGACAGCTGGCCCCAGCCACAAGTGGAGGAGAGGCCAAAGGGCAGACAGAGACAGGATCCAAGGAATAAGATGGGGAAGAATAACTGAGGACATAGACAAGTGCAGGAACTATAGACATGCGGAGGGACTGATTTGAAAAGCATGAAATCAATAAAATCACAGCACTTGGTAATTTACTAGATTGGGTAGCTGAAAAGTCATCAAGGTGGGCACCCTAGCTTTAGTGACTAGGTGGATGGTGGTGCCATTAGCCCAGGCAAGGACCAGCACAGAAAGGGCTGACTGGGAGCCTAGAGAGGTGGGAGGCAAGGGGAGGTAATAGGCTTTGGTGAGCCAAAGGGAACCGAGGCAACACTCAGCGGAGTATGGATATGGGCACCTAAACCTCAGGGCAGAATTCAGGGCTGGAAATATACCATAGACCCTATTCAATCTATAGAAAAAGATGCATCTGCTCAAAAACAGTGAAGAAAGAAAGCAGAGCCCAGATTTGCAGCCTATAAGGTAAAGTCGAGAAGAGAGATATGTGCAATGAGAGCGCGCTCAACAAGATCAGAGAGAGCTAGGAAGCAGGGCTGACAGCACCTGGAGGAGTGGGATTGGAGCAGCCAGCACAGTACCTCGCACCTAGAAGGTGTCCTCAATATTGACAACTTTCTACCTGCTGGCAATAATGCCGACAATAGCTGTCGTGGAGGGACTGAACTCTTAGCAGACCACCTGCTAAGCACTTTCTCTAGACAGCTTAGGTGTTCTTCTTAGCCACTGGAGGTAGGAACTATTATTATCCCCATTTTAAAGAAAAGGGGAAATACATGTGGGAAGTACCCTCAGTTTATAGATGGGCAGACTGAGCCCAGGATGGCAAGACAGGGTCCATTTTAAGGAATGGCACCTGTGCCACTGGCAAAGCAGTCAACACAATCCCTAGTCCCAAATCCCTGTTCCGTCTCCCAGCTGCTGCCCTGTAGACTGTCATTTGCCTGCTGGGGAGCCCAGAGCACTCAGCACCACACAGCACAGAAGGTCTTGACTTCAAGTCGAAGGGCCAGAAGAAAAGAAAAACCTCCACGGTCGCCCGGCTGCCAAACTATGATTATATAACGACTTCAGATGATTTAACTGGAAATGAATCTAAAACATACTGACTGAATTTTTCTTGAACTACACATTCAATTTTTCATTTAACAACAACCAAAAATGGGGGACTCTGTTAAAAAGCTGTAAAGAAGAAAAACAAGGTGGTAATTATGTGAGGGTCAAAGGGTATGGGAAGCCAGAAGCTGGTAGAGAGAGAACACTTTCCACATTGCCCAAGTGCAAAGCAAGTGAGATATTTTACAAAGGGCTGTGAATTTCTTCCGCTTCTCATCATAGGTGTAGCCCTGGTGAAAGGAGAGTCAGTGTGAGGTGAGCCATGACTGTGGAGGAGTATGGCAGCTTGAGGAAGAGGAAACCATGCACACAAGGTGGTGTGTGTGTGTGTGTGTGTGTGTGTGTGTGTGTGTGTGTGTAAGAGAGAGAGAGAGAGGGAGAGGGTAGCTGTTGAGGAAGGAGTATATGGATCACACACACGCAGGTATGATGGCAGGAGCCATTGTCTTTATATAGCTATAAATATATATATAATTTTAAGGATTTGAAGAGCCATTCTATATATAAAATTAGAATTTAATTAATAGATAACATTTATTTTATATAGAGAATATTTCTTTCCCAAGCAGTTACTTGGAGGTATTGGAGGGTGTGTGTGTGTGGGTGTGTGTGTGTGTATGTGTGTGTGCGTATACAGCATATATACGTATATGTGTATATATATAATAGAATTACAAAGAGAAGATTGTTCATATACACATATGTATGTATATGTACATATATATACACAAATACAAATATGTATATTTGTATGTATTTGTACATATTATATATACAAATGAAGTATTATTATTTCATATATGTTCTAAACATACATTCTGAAAGCATGTATTTAAATATATATTCTAAATATATATTTTTAAATATACATAGTATACACACATATGTATATGCGTGCACACACACACACACACACACACACACACGTATATTCTCAACAAAGCACAAAAGGCACAGAAACCTGTCAGAGAGCAGTGGGAACTTGATAAACCTGAGCCAACTCCCAATCTCCCCACCTGGGAGGTGAGGAAGAGTCAGGAATGGCTAGTGGGATTTTAGGAGCTGTGCTTTTGGTACCTCTGAATGAGTCTAAGAAGCTGGCTCCATCGGGGGGGCTGAATGAGACCCATGAGGAGGGAGCCACTCATCATACAGAACAAGGAGCTCCTGCCCCGAGACCTAGCCGTCCCCAGCATCTTCACACCTGCATCCTTCCACGTCTGAATATTTCCAAACCATCTGGTGTGTACAACTTCACACTTACTGGCTGAGAACTTCCAAAAAGGTGAAGAGAAGCCTCCCAGCCTAAATAGAAACAAAAATCACCTTTGCCAGAGAAAGACCACCAGCTCAGAAAGTTGGTTTCAAGTTATGGAAATCCCAGAGCTACAGCCCAGGCTTTTCAGTGGCAGCAGTAGGTGATGGAGGTGGTTTATCTCTTGTTCTTCCTCCCCAGTAAATTCCACAATCCTGTTCTGCTTTATTTTCTCTCCTCTCCTAACCCACTACTGTTAGGAAATAGTTTGGGGAAACACTTGTTTGAAACACAACAGCAGAAAACGGGTTAGCAGCCAATCTGTTTTTTCAAGAGAACTATTTGGGCGCCATGCAACAGATGACCGTGTGGGTACACACTTGGACTGCGGGGTTCCAGATGTCAGAATCATGAGCATTCAGAAATATGCACAACAACAACTGGACTCTTCATCCAGAGCGCCTGGCCCTATCAGCACTGCAATATGCCGACAAAGAGGAGGCAGACCATTCTGTCACAGGCTTTTCCCTGAGCCGAGGTGGGCCCAGACGAGCTACAACTCAACTAAAGACTGGAAATTCCTTGACTTAACCCAAATAAACTGACTCTCGCATGCACGTCTCTGCTGAGAACAACTTTCTTTGAGGAGAGCCCTGTCAGCAAAAGGGTCTGGGAATCTTTGCCAAGGTTGCAATGAGGATGGATGTTAAGCTCTGCCAGCAATCTGCCAATTCTTCTTCCAGTGCAAAGGCAAGAGTTAACCCTTGATATGGTGAGGTAATCCACTGCTGCCATCCAGATCCCTGACTCAGGAGCCAGACTGTATGAGCTCAAAACTCAGCTCTGAAACTTGTTATGGACCTGTGGACAAGTGAGTTAGCCTCTTTATGCCTCAGCTGTTCTACCTGTAAAATGGGCATGATAATAATTTTAACTATATTGTAAGGACAGTATGAGAATTAAATGTGATAAACAAGGACTTGCCTAATGCATAGAGTTTTCAGCAGAAGTTACATATCATTTTTGTTGCTTTGTTATTGTTGTTGGTTTCAGCTCACCAAAATAAAGAAGCAGGAAAAATCTGCTTTGCTTAACTTAGCACTAATAAAAATTTATTAAAAACTGTACCTCTTCTATCAAGCACCACAGGGATCTTTCTAAACTATGAAGACTCCACCTGAAGACTCCACAATACTCATTGCATCTACTTACTAATCCCGATTGCCTTATTCCTCCATTTGTGTGATATTAGCACTGAGTTGTATAATTTGAATAAAACATAGTTCCCACTATTAACAGGATCCACACTCTAGTTAAGGAGATGAACACGTACAGAATGGTGTTACAAGGCACAGCTGCCCACATTCTAAAGAAGAGGGACCATATATGACAAAAGGAGGAATGGGGAGTTCCAGCTTAAGGAATCTGGGAAGCCTTTGTGGTGCGGCAGCACAAAGTTTAGGCTTAAGGATGGGCAGGATGTCAATAAGTCTAGAGGAAAGGCACTCTCTGCAAGGAAAGAAGTCAAAATAGAGGTTTGAAGGCATCAGAGAGCTTCACAAGCTTAGCAGAGAGCAAGTGGTCAGTGTGCATGGACTATGGGGCTTGTCACAAGCTGCATGACCTCTGAGGCCAAAGACTAAAACAGGGGCCAGAGGATGGAAGAGCTGAATCTTCTGCTCAGGGGGTGGCAGTCCAACCTGAGGTCAAAAGGGCAGAAATATGGGTCAACTCGATTCCTGCTTGTCACTGTGGGCTCCACTCAGACATCACCTGTCACAGAGCACCTCCCCTGACACCTCCCCCTGCCCTCAGGCTGTTTCAACCTTCTCTCCTTTAGCACTGCCAGAATTCAGGTGGACCCATCCATCACTTCATCTTCTCCACTAGATTGGGTTCTCCCCCAAGGCAGTATGGACACCAGTCTTGTCCATCCTTATAACCCCAGCGCTAACATATGGTTGCCATTCAGAGAATAAATATGTGAATGGATGAGAGAGCAAAGGAAACAAGCAATCAATCAAGGAGAGAATATAATAATTCTGAATTATCAACAGGAGCCCTGTTGGGGGGCTGGGGTACTGGCCTGGGGTAATTTCCTTGAATGATACTATCTGCGTAGCAGAAAGTCCCAGGCAGAGAAACAGTAAGCACATCAATGAGTCTGTCTTTACTGTGAAGATATGCATCAGGGCTGAGGTCTGAGGATCACCAGGGTGAGCTGATACTCTTTTGGCCTGAGAGCCATGGAGCTACAGGTCAACGTGTACCATGTCAGGGTGACAAGTATATTGATGTGGTAACACTGATCTGTTACCATGGAAATGGGCCATCAGGAAACTTGCTTAAGCATGACCCATAGTCAGTTGCCTCTTAACCTTGTTTTTAGAACACAACCTTTCAGCAAGTAGGGACTCAAAACAGAATGAGAAGGGAAAGGAATGCTGATTAGAATCCCATGATAATCCATGTACTATGCTAAGTATTTTATATACAGTCTTAGAAGACAAGTAGTAGTATCTCTGTTTTATAACTAGGGATCCTGAGACTCAGAGAGGGCAAGCAACCTGTTCAAATCCACACAGCTAGCAAGAGTTAAGGGTGGGAAGTGAACCCAGGTTTGCTGACACCAAAGCTCTGGCTTTCAAATCACACTGTCCTTCTTGTCTCTCATGCTATCATGGGGTCACTCCAACTCCCACCGTAAGGCATCCATTTCTCAAAGGAAATCTTAAATTGCTTTTTTCATTATCATTTGGCAATTGCACACAGCTCTTCACGGAAACTGGGGAACCCAGGATGAAAATCCTGCCCACGGATAATCTTAAATTACTTGCATTTCCGTGAAGAATGCCTGGCACTGCCAACTGGTTTCCAGCAGAGGCTGGAGCCTTCCTTGTTCAGCCAGGAGGCTCTGAGAATCAATTGGCTGTGATCTCCCTGACGGCTGACGCCAACAGATGCTATGAGTCACAAGTTACCATCTGTCCATGACACTCAGCTTTATGGGGGTCTCCAGAGTTCCCCGGCCTGAAGAATCAACCCCAGCCCCATTAAGGCACTGCCATGGCAAATCCTAGGCACCAATGGAATGCTGAACTTCCAGTGGGAAAACCTTGGCAGGCTTTGGGGTCCAGGGTGTGCCCAACCAGAGAATGGAAGACAAAGGGAAGACAGTGCTCTTCTGGAGACTAAAGGCATGGCCACCCCCAAAAGACGCTAAATGCAGAGGAAGGGGGGGGCGGATATGCAGGATGCTCACAGGAAAGAACAAGAAAAACAGCTTTGGCATCACTTGGGAGAACAGAAAAATGGAGACTCTGTATCCTGACCATTCTGCACGACACCTGAAATAGAAAGGATGCTGGATTTGAGACCAGGCACTTGATTCACTCCCTGGCCTCACCACTTACAAGGTGGACTATGTAGGCAATCATGTACTTTCATCATGCCTCAGTGTCTGCATCTCCGACAGGGGAACAGGGCCAGGTTACTCCAGAGTTCTAGTAAGAATTAAACAAGATAATAATGCAAAACACCTAGCATGGAGCTTGGCAACTTACAGGCACACAGTAAATACAAGTGCCATACAAACTCACCTCTTTCTCTGTAGTGCAATTATATCACTCTTATCAAGTGTTTTCTTCTGATTCAGCTCTTGCATCAGCTCTTGCACTTGAAATAAAATCCTAAACCAAACAAACACCCATTAAGAGGTATTCCTTTTGCACAGGTTGTGATCTTTTTTTTTTTTTTTTTTTTTTTTTTTGCAGGAGACAGTGAAATGCCCACTGGCCTATGAACACTCTTTCAGAAAACAATTCCAGCCCTGATCACACACACCAGCGTGCTCATTCTCTTGCTCCTGACTCTTAATCTGGTTTCTATCTAGGAAGTAACATCTGCCTTGGCCTGACTTCCTTGTTGCTATATGTGCAATCACAGAAAACACTGTTAATGCCAAAGCATTCTACCTCTTTCCCAGTACCATGAAACAAAGAAAAAGATTTCTTCCAAACTTGAGGGTCATCTCATAACTGATGAGTCAACAGGATTGACATTCCTCATATTTATAGTGTATATATATATATACACACACACATACTTGCTAGAAACAGTTCTCCAACTACCTTGGACTCCTGTAGGTCAAACAAATCATTTTAGGGCTCCCCACATCTGGCTAAGATGAGCAAGAATCCTCTCGAGAGAATTCTAAAATGTCTTCAGTTTGCTCATGTTAAGGGTTTTAATTGTCATCAAAAGGTAGAATTTCAGGGGCGCCTGGGTGGCTCAGTTGGTTAAGCGACTGCTTTCAGTTCAGGTCATGATCCTGGAGACCCGGGATCGAGCCCCACATCGGGCTGCCTGCTCGGCGGGAAGCCTGCTTCTCCCTCTCTCACTCCCCCTGCTTGTGTTCCCTCTCTGCCTGTGTTTCTCTCTGTCAAATAAATAAAATCTTTAATAAAAAAAATAATTAAAAAAAAAAGGTAGAATTTCTGGGGCACCTGGGTGGCTCAGTTGGTTGGGCGACTGCCTTTGGCTCAGGTCATAATCCTGGAGACCTGGGATCAAGTCCCACATCGGGCTCCCTGCTTGTGGGAAGCCTGCTTCTCCTTCTCTCACTCCCCCTGCTTGTGTTCCCTCTCTGGCTGTGTTTCTCTCTGTCAAATAATAAAATCTTAAAAAAAAAAAAAAAAAGGTAGAATTTCTTGTGGGGATTTCAGTCATCAAGGACACCATCTAATGAGTGTGATAAAATTTTTGAACCAAAGTAGGTATTAGACAATACTGTTGATTTAGTTTTCTGTGACTTGATATGAGGACTTTGAGTGGGAAACCATGGTGCTGACAGAGTTGGTTTTAAGCCTTTGAACTACAAGATACTCTTGGATACAGTGTTCATAACTCAAGAGTTAATCCTCTGGGAAATCTGGCTAAATTTAACTGCCTTATCATGGCTACCTTCATTCCCATCTCTAACCACCCCATATCCTAAACATGTTTACTAATCCACCATAGCCATCCATGCTCCTCAGACTGGTACTCAAGGCCCTTCTTAGCCTGGCCCCTGCCTTCCTCTTCAGTCTCATCCCCATTTACTCCTCCCTCCTTAGACCCTATTCTGTAGGTTCACTGACTAATAAGCCTAGAACAGCTTCTGAAACAAACGACCCCCAAATCTCAGTGATCTAACCAGTAGATTATTTTCTAGTTTCTATATTGAAGTCCAATGGGTGGTTGATTGGGTCTATGTTTCCCACACTCATTCAGGAACCCTGGCTCTATCCATCTTATCGTTCTATTATTATTCTCTTGGTCCTTAGAGTTTTCTTCATTAAGCCAGAGGAATAGGAAACAAAGAATGTGGGAGATTGTGCACATTTCACAGGTCGAAACTTAGTTACAGGGTCCTGCCTAACTCCAAGGGGGGCTGGAAGTATAGTCTACCCTGTGTGTCTAAGAAGAAAGAAAAAGGGGCTTGGTGAACACACATTGTCCCTGCCACACACCCTAAATAGTTTGGTATTGCCAAACATCTCTGTTTCCTATCCCTCTGTAATTTTCAAGCACTGTACCCATGGCCTCATCCCTCCATTTCTCCACCCCTGGTCCAGATCAATACCACTTTCAGTGTGAGAACCCTTACTCATCCTTCTCTAGAAGGTCACAGTATGCTTCCACTCCTTAGGTGGTTTTTCGTCTCTGCCTCTGCCCCTGTCATCATCACTACCACCACTAGCCATCTCTGTGGTACACTACTGTTGATGCTTCTACCTCCTAACTAGACAGTCAACTCTGTAAGGGCAGGAACCATGCCTATTCACATCTGCATCCCCATGCCCTGGCACTGCACCTGAGGCATGCAGGGCATTCTGTATGTTAGCTAAATTGCAGAGAGAGACCAAAAGACATAGTCTGCCAGCACTGTATGAAATGGAGTCCATAATGATGGACATAAGATCTATTCAGAATAACCTCAAAGAATGGCATCTTTAATGAAGGCCTCTGAAAAAGTGTCTTGAAAAAGAAGTTGGAGAACCAAGCATCATGAGACTGGGCAAAGTATGTGATGAGGGGCCATTGGCTGCAGTGCCCAAAGGGTAATCTTAAGCAAATGGCTAAAGGACCCCCAAGAATCTGAGGACATCAGCAGTACTCAATGGGAAGACATAAAGCGACCAACTGGAAGGTGACAGAAGGAACTACTTCTGTGACAGACTATGAGAAAGCTTCCCCCAACACACACACACACACACACACACACACACACACACACGAATTAATTAAGAAGAAGGATGTTGTGGCATCTTTTATGAGTGTGGAGACATGAATCTTGGTGGGATTCAAACTCAGGTGGGAGTAAAAGAGCACAGTGTACTTTACAGGATTCAACTTAATGTTGATTTCCTGAGCTCTTTCCTGCCAGAATGGAAGAAATTCAATCTCACCTTTCTTTAGGATCCCTTCATTTCCTAAGGTAGTATCAGTGACTCTAGGGTCTCACATGGTTATCAAGCTATTATGGAGGGCCTTCTGTGGTTATAATAGTTTGTCCAGAGCACTTTCTTAAGACAACCACCCTTCCCCCTCCATGGCATAGTCTGCATGGTCCCTGTGCACCTAACACCCTGCTGTGTGACAGCAGGTTTTCTGGATAGGGGACCCCCTGATATACTGCTAGCCTCCTCGGTGAACCATGAAGAGATACTCTCTAAGGTTTTGCCATATGCACAGGGTCAAGGAGTCAAAGTAAAGGTCACTCTTCTTCACACTGACGCCCCTCTCTATCTATAGCCTGGGTGAATTTCTCTTTCATCTGGAGGAATCCTTCTCTCCTCAAACACTGTGTCCCTTGACCATACCAGAGGCCTACCTACAACTGTCAGGATGGGTTTTATCCAACAGAGTGTAGACCTGTACCTAACTTAAAAAACTAAGTGGAATTAATTGCAGAAGGTTAAGTCAGGAGATCCACAACTGTCTCTTTGAAAAGCTTGAAGATCTGGCTTCTCTCAGACCGGAAATGTAGTTGACCGTTCTATGCTGACAGAAGATGCATTCATTTTGCCCCAACTCCTCCACCACTGCTTATTAGATTTATGGCCAGCTGGTTTCCTTTGTGTTTTGCTTTTATCTCACCTACATGAACCCTGAAGGACGTTGCTTTCTCAACACTCAGCTTAGGCCGCAAACCTCCCATCACGAGCCTCCTGTTATAAACCTCTGGGATAAGGAATCGCAGACTTTCTACCAACTTGAATGAGGGGAAAGTGAAAGAGAAAGGAAAAGAGGAAAATCCACGGAGATAAAAGCTAATTAATATTTGAAATTATCCTGCCTCAGAGCTGTTAACCAGGATCATGCTAAGGGTACAAAAACACATCTCTGGGCTTCTCAAATCCCTCAATGCCCATCTCCCCTGTCATTGAGAGATTGAGGAAAACATTCAGACACCACCACTCTGCCAGAAGGACACAAGGGCCGATGAAGGAACAGTGCCTGAAGAGCCACTAAGTGCTCTGAGGCCTCGGTGCCTACATAAGTGCAAGGAACGGGTCTGGCACATTCTGGGCATCCAGTCAATGGGAGTCCTTTATTACTTTAAAATTCAACACCATATCCATATTTATTCTCACAAAAAATACAACTATCTTAGATATCCCTGTGTTCCAGGTAGAAAAACTGGGGCTTCGGGAGATAAAGCTTCAAAGCGTGTGAGGGGACTTTGATCAGTAAGTCCTGTTTAGAACTCTTTGCATTGTTTCCATCAAGTGAAAGAATCAATGACCCCAAAGGACTTGGGGGTCCCAGACATTCTGGGCAAGGGCAGGGGATTTAGGGTACCAGCCATGGAGGCCTTGGCATCAGCAAAGGGAAGACCCAATGAAGAGCACCAGCTAGTGAGCAGCCCACTCCCACAGACTCTGGCTGGAGAGCAATCCCTGTTCTGCCCCTTTCTATCCATGAGAGTTACTTAGTTCTCTGTGCCTCAGTTTCCCCTTGATGGTTTCCCCATCTGTGAAATGGGGAAAGTGACAGCACCATCCTCATAGAGTTGCTGAGTGTTTCAAAGTAGTATATATGCATGCCCAATGTTTGGCAAGTGTTGTACAGAGTGACTATTGACTGTGTGCATCAGGCAAGGCTGCTCCTGGCACCTGGGCACAGTTGTCCCATGCAGTTATGGTGTTCTCCTGAGGCCTCAGGCACAGAGGCTGTCCCTGGAGCATTTCCCTCTGCAGGGCCCCCCTGAGGTAGCCACAGCACTCCCTCACAGTTCTCTCCTACACTCCTTGGCCCAGCCAGGGAAGTCAGCTCTGCGCCAGGATGGAGTTGTGTTTGGCAATACAAGCAATGGAAGCCAAGCAAAGGGCACTCAACCACTGGGCACTGAAGCCCTTACTATGTGTCACTCACTTCTACACCTGATCTTATTTTACCTTCACCAGAAGAAGAGCCATCTGAGAAGACAGACAAAGTCCCATGTGCCAGATAAGAAAACCACAGTTCTGTAAGGACCTGGCCTAATATCTCATCACTAGTGACCAGGGGACATACAATTTGAAGCCACACCAGTCTAGAGGGGCCTGTGTGGGCTAGGCTGGTTAAGCATCTGACTTCGACTCAGGTCATTCCAGGGTTCTGGAATGGAGTCCCATACTGGGCCCTACATCAGGCCCTTTGCTCAGTAAGGAGTCTGCTTGTCCCTCTCCCTCTGTCACTCCCCCTGCTCATGCTCACTCTCTCTCTCTCTCTCAAATAAATAAAAATTTTTTAAATACTTTATACATTTATTTAATAGAGAGAAACACGGCCAGAGAGGGAACACAAGCAGGGGGAGTGAGAGAGTTGGAGAAGCAGGCCTCCCTACGGGCAGGGAGCCCGATACGGGGCTCAATCCCAGGACTCCAGGGCTAAAGGCAGACACCTAATGACTAAGCCACCCAGGCACCCCTCAAATAAATAACTTTTTTAAAAAAATCTTTGAAACCACACCAGTCCTGCTCTAAATCCCACGCTCTAAGCTCTTTCCTTGCTGCCTCTGGAGAATTTGATGAGCTCTGTGCATCTGAAAAGCCTCAGTGCTTAATACTCTTTTTTTCCTTTTGAATATCCAATATTTATTGAGCACTTATGATGTGCCAAGCACTATTCTCCATTCACCTGGGAGAGATGGACCATACAGCTCCATTTTACAGGGGTGAAACTTACGAGCCAGGTGGATGAAGTTGTTTTCCTGGCAAAGACCTCTCCCAGTGTGGACCACAAGCAATTCTGTGACCCCAAGAAAGAGGAAAAAGAGCGAAGGCTGAGCTTATCTACCACACACATGTGTTTTCACTCTTTCTCTCCAGCTGGTCTTATCTGTCCACTATGCTCGAGTCCTGTTTGCAGGCAGAAGCATATTTGAGAAAGCCTTCCATCTGCCTTCTCCAAATCTTCCACACACAATCATTCTTGTAGCACCCTAAGAAGTTACAGACTGTTCTCCCCTTTTTCCAGATAGAGAAACTGAGATGTGGGGCTGAATCTGAGACCACACAGGGAACAAAGCTCACAGCCTCCAGGAGGGGCCTGGAGTTCCAGACCGAGGGTCCTCATCATGAGCCCCTCTGTCCCCCCTGTGCAACAGACACCACTGCCTGGGAGACAAGCAGTTAGGCACTTTCACTTACCACAGGGACAGATGTGGACACTGCTTCATCGAAACAACTTCCCCTGCTTAGACAGTTTACCTTGTCACCTGTAGGGCTGGGTCAGGTAAGATGGAAGGTTAGGCCAGACTGCCCGGGAAGGTTGCTGAGCTTGACACCAGAGTGGCTCCTTTCTGTCCACTCAAGGAAAGATATAGACCTTCACAAATGAAGTTCTTATTTAGCAAGAGTAAACTTTCAAAATTTAAATCTAACCAATAAATTCCTTTCCTTAAGAACTTTGAGTGTTCCAACCCACTCTAGTTACCATCAGGATTATGTCCAAGCAGCTTAACCAGAGGTCAGGAGCTGACCTCAGCCTATCTCTCCAGCCTCATCTCCCTCTTCACAAATACTGTGTTTCTGTCAAGACAAGCAAATTGCCTATCCCCAAGTACCCATGCTGCACAATGACTCAGTCCTTTTGCTGTTGCTTTCCCCTATCTTGGGAATCCATAGCCTCCTTTCTATAACTGGACAACATGCCCTTAAGCTTCAAGACTGATGTTTGAACATCCCTCTCATCCCATGACACCATCCTTTAATGTACCCCATAAGTACCATCACAACAACTTGATAAAATCCACACATACCGCACTTGATATTCCTCTGCCTCCCACATCACACAAACATGCACAGGTCTCCATGCTCTGGCATTTAACACTCTCATTGTTTCTTGATTTTTCTATCTTCCCTCTCCACACCAACAAGACTCTGAGCCCTCAGGGGTAGAGACTGGGTCCCTTCAGACTCCAACTGCCCAGTATCAGCACACAGCCTGGCCCTGGTCTCCATTTGGTAAGTCTGCTAAATGGTTGGACCAACAGCCCTCTTTTCATAGCCATTTTCCTCTCTGCTGAAACTTCAGGACATGTTTTGAGAGACAGAGAGGGAGAAAAACAAGCAACGTGCCTTGGATTATAGTGGTCCTTTCGCTTGGAATAAGATTCCTGATATCTGGCACTCAACTGCCATGCCCTGATCAAAGGGCAGAAGTGACTCAATTTCAGTAATGTCTAAGATGACTCCCTTTTCTGGTCTGTTCTGAAACCGACCCCATATCCAATCTTTCATGAAGTCCTATGGAGTCCCCTAATAGAATACATCTTGAATCCAAACACTTCTCCCCATGTCCAACACCTCCACACTGGTCCAGACCACCCCTGTCCTTCATGTGGTTTATTGCTGGTGCTACCAAACTGTTCTCCCGCTCCCAACTTGGTCCTCCTATAGCCCATTCTCCACCCAGCAGCCAGAGGATGGTTTTTCACAAACTGAAAGTCAGATCATGTTTTTCTTCTGCTTCATACTTTCCGGTGGCTTCCACTCCCATTTATAATCAGATCCAAACTCTCTCCCACAGCCTTCGAGGCCCTCATAATTCAGCTCTGCTTCCATATGACCTCATGTCCCTCACTCTCTCCATCCCTCACTCTGGTCCAGATCCACTGGCCTCCTTAACATCCAAACCATGCTCAACTCATTCCCAGCTTAGCACCTTTGTGATTGCTCTCCTCCTTGCCCAGGATGATTTCTCCCCCAGAAATCCAATGCCCTGTATTCCTTATTAGTCAAGACCTCAAATTTCACTTCCTTAGAGCAAGCTGTCTTGGTCACCCTATTTAAAATAGCATGCTCCCATCCCTCTATTCCTTTCCTCTATTTTTCTTCAGAGCACTTGTCCTCACCTGAAATTACATTATAATTATATCAATTTTCATGGTCTGCAATTTTCATTGCACTTGAATGATGACTTCAAGAGAGGTGGTGAATTGGTTATCTTTTCACTGCTGAAATCCTGGTCCCTGGAATAGTTCATGGAACACAGTAGGCACTCAATAAATGTTTGCTGAATGAATACACAAATGAAAAATTAAGAATATGAATGTGATGTATATTTCTGGACCAACTTCTGAATCTAAACTTCACTACTTACTGACTAGATGACATCTGACAAGTGACATAATGCTCTGAGACGTGGCTAGTGTGAGGATTAAGAACAAGTCCTGGGAGGAGGACGTAGTTATACAGGAGCAATGTAACAGATCCTTGTGGCATTATGTGTGTTGAAATTAGCAGCAGATACAGGAACTACACATGCCATAAAACTGCACAGAACTAAACACACACATACACACACAAGTACAAGTAAACTGGAGAAATGTGAATATAACGGAAGGTGATATCAATGTCAGTATCGTATTGTGACATCAGACCATAGATTTGCAAGGTGATACCACTGGGAAAAAAACTGAGTATACAAAAATCTCTCTGTACTTTGTTTTACAACTATATGTGAATCTGTGATTATCTCAGAATTTTCAATTAAATACTAATATTAAATTAATTTAATTAATTAAAGAGCGTGGTCTGTGTTCAAGGGCTCAGCTCACAGCCTGACACATAGAATTTACTAAACAAGAGTCCCTGCTCCTAAATACTTGTTTAATGTTCTATTGACTTCTTTCATGTTCTGTCCCTAAAAGTGATTTATGTCTAACTGTTCGTACCTGCTGGCCCAACCTGGAGCCTTGAGTAAGGGATAGAGCTGCAGGCTCCACCTTGCCCTGGTGGAACATTTCTCATGAAGATACGCATTCTACCAGCAGGCATATCCCTGGGTGCGTGCACGCATCTGTACGTGTGAGAGAGACAGAGAGACAGATGGATAGACAGAGACAGAAAGAGTTTGAGAGGTATGTTGATTTAGGTGGGGAATTAGGGATCCATACCTGTTGAACAGTTAGTGATCTCTGGTTATCCCTGTGCCTTTTCCCAATCACTGTTAAGTTGATGGAACCATTTTGAGGGACTTTTACCTCAGATTTTCTGTCCTACAGTGGGAATTATGACACAAAATGCATCCTGGTTAGCCAGGCCCTACTATCCTGCTAAGTCTTGACATATTTCTCCTCCAGGAAAAGATCCTTGTTCCCCCCAACACAGTCTGGAGTCCCATGCCCAGTCTTGCACTGACTCCCCACCTACCCACCCATACCTGAGAAACTTAGATTTGGGCAATGAATCCTTCTTGGAAATCTTACTTACATTAAGTTGGCATTTACCAGTTTACTTTTTACTTGCATTAACTCAGTTTAACACTGACTCTGGGGAGTCCTGTATCCCACAGAGAGGCCCAATCATAAAGGCTCCAATTCTACCTGTTTCCATCTCTTTTCCTTATCCATAATTTCAAACTGAGATTCTAATATGCCCTGAGGTTAAAGTCCCAAAGGTTTCCTCAATGCTGACTGTGCTCTTGGCTCTCTGATTAATGTTCAGAGTGCAATAAGATGCACTTCCCTCCCTTGAACTCATACAGGCTCATGAAGAAGAGGAAGGAGAGAACAGATGACTCCAAACACTGGCTATGGAGGTATTACAAGATGTTAGAAGAGGATAAGAGAAGGAAGAACCTCATCTGACTTCAGATGTCAGGGAAGGGAGTCCTAGAGCTGAGATTTGCAAGATGTGCAAGGATGATGTAGGGAGCAAGGTGAGGAAGGGCTTTTCTAGGAGAAGGATCAGTAAGTGCAAAGGCCTGGGTTAGCAGAGCTGTTTGGGAAACACCAGGATGCTGGTACAGCTGGTGCATGAACTGCCAAACATGAGAGTTCAGACATGAGGCTGAGAGAAAGACAGACAAGGGCCAGATCATGGACAACCTGAGAATGCCTTCATCAGGTGCTGAGATTTGTAACTTGAAAGCTAACAAGGAGAAGGAATTCATTGTGCAACTCATAGATTACTTAAAAAAAAAAGCCCAAATAAAACTTGGACACAGGTTATCTGGAGATGTTAGTAAATCAGCCTACGTAATCCCATAAATAGCTGAATTTTAGCTGGATGCTGATTTAACATGGGTCACGTGACTTCCTGCAAACTCCATGTTACTGAGAAGATATTACTTACCAGAACTGCTCTTCTCAAATGCTGGGGCATAAAAATGTGGAAGCCACAGGTGAATCTCCATGCCTCCTTAGCTAAACTCTCACAAAGAGAATAGCAGTGACTCATGGTGAAAGCACTCTGTCATGGAGCACTTTCTCAAGATTGCCATCATCTCCAAGAAAACACCATATCCTCTTGGCATTCAGCCAGCGTATCTGGGCATCTGCTCAGCAGATGCTCTTTCCAAAGGCTGGATACAATTGGCTTCACTGCTTTCTGGCTCACCATGCATAAAGGAGAGAACCCAGTGCAAGCATTAGGGTCAGGCGCATCTGTGTTCACAGGCCGGGTCTACCACTTACCAACTGTTCCAGTGGGGCAAAGGACTCCTAAGCCTGTTTCTCCATCTGTAACATGGAAATAATCATCCTTGCCCCAGAGTGTTGTGAAATAATATAAAGCAAGGAAAGCACCAGGAAAATAAGAGCTTCTCAAAGAGAAAGAAAGGTGGTATTATTGTTGTTGGAGGTCAAGTCCTGTATTAAGCCCAGTCTGGAGAGCGAAGCACTGAGGACCTCTGAGAGCCAAGCTCTATTACAGCCACATAGCTGCACATCATACCAGGGCATGCAATGGCTCGGCCAAGGAGGAGCTGGCAAGTAGCTGGTGTTCCTGGCATGAGCATCTGCCTTCCTCTAGCTGTTTGGCTCACCATGCAGCTATACGGATGACTGCCCATCCCCTAGATGACACTTTTATCATTGTCAAGGAGCTTGCCAAAGGATCTCAGTTTGGAGGACTGAAGGGCAATCCTGGGGAAAAAAATATTTGTGCAAATCCATTTAGAAGTCCAAAGTTCCAAGGCTGTCATTTCAATGAGGCAGAAGCAAATATCTCCCATGTCCACTGCAAATGGACTCAACCCAGCAGGAAAACACAGGGAATGGAAGTTAATAGACATCAAGCAGCTACTATACGTCAGTGTGGCCCACGTAATCTTGGGCCATGACTGACTAAACGGCATTAGCCCAAGTTAAATTTACGTCCTGATGTCAGGCATGTTACACAGGAAGGCCAGTGGGCCTGCAGTGATATTCTGCCCATACCTCAGCATGGAGTGATTCTCCGTGCCAACTGGGACTCAAATGCTTTTCTGAGGGTCACAGCAGAGAATAGTCACCCTGACACAGGGTGTATCCTTCCAGATAGAGTGTGGACCAGAGTGTTAATGTTAGACAAAGACAGCTCCACACATCCACTGTCAGCAGGCAGAGAACTCCAAAGGTACTTTAGAAGGGGAAATCTCCAACAGAAATCAGTGAAGAAGCACTTTCAGAATCTCCTATGAGGAAGTCTTTAAGTAAAGACTAAGAACTGTCTGATTAGTGATAAAGTCTCTGAAGGAAGAAGCAGGTGTCTCAGTGTCTACTGCCTGGGATCAGATGGCATGGAACATGCCAGAGGGCTCCTGAGAGAAGAATCATTATGGGATCAGAGCTGACTCCTCACCTACACTGAGTAAGCTCCAGTTCCTGAACAATATGAGAGAGAACCTCATACCAGTGGCCAATGTAGAGCCCTTATCAGTAGTTGACCTTATATTCATATGTGTCACCATCGTTGCTGCTTGGTACCATTATCTTTACAAAGTACAGACTCAGTTCCCAATTCATTCTCAGCAAATCCTCTGTCATCTTCATAAAGTGCTAAGTCAAAGAACTACTCCGGGTACTGGTATGAAAAGATCTTTCTTTTAGGTATAATATAATAGGTAATATCCCTATTTTACAAATGAGGAAATTGAGGACCACAGAAAGTAGATGGGGAGCTGTAATTTAAACCCAGATCTTTTCATACCAGTACCTGGAGTAGTTCTTTGACTTAGCACTTTATGAAGGCCTAGGAAGACGTTAGGAAGACCCTGCCTGACTGTCATAATCACGATCCTGGTGCTCAGTGTGGATAAAATCAGGTAAGCAATTCTCTTAGAGGTACAGGCTGTAGCCATGTTTATTTCTCTTATTACTTTAGAGGTGAGTTGCACATAACACCATGGCTGTGCTCAACCTTCCAAACTGAGACAGATGTGGAGGGGCCCTGCTCAGATCCCCCTTCAAGAAAGAGCTTGCCATGGGTGCCTGGGTGGCTCAGTGGGTTAACGCCTCTGCCTTCGGCTCAGGTCACAATCTCAGGGTCCTGGGATCGAGGTGCACGTCGGGCTTTCTGCTCCATGGGGAGCCTGCTTCCTCCTCTCTCTCTGCCTGCCTCTCTACCTACTTGTGATATCTCTCGCTCTCAGTCAAATAAATAAAATCTTAAAAAAAGAAAAAAAGAAAAAAAGAGCTTGCCAGTCAGCCACAAGGAGAAAAGAAAGCTAATAGCTTCCAACTCTAACACTTTAGGTTGTGCCTCAGCTTTCAGAGGAAGGCTCTAGCCAATGACTGGGTGTAATGGGCCACTTCTACCCAAAATGAGACTCCTTGCACAGGTCATCTTTGCTCCAGAGCAGCCAACTGGGTTAGTAGAAACTCAGTGAGATATGAATCATTTTCTGAGGCTCTCCTTGTCTTGCTCTTCCTTTTCCTTTCATAGATGTTAGATGCAGATCATGGTCTAAAGGATGTTTCTGTCCAATTCTGCTTCTCCCCCTCATAATCAAACCCCCTCCAAAAAACTGCATATACTCCTAACTCCATCTCCTGGGCTGTTTTCCAGAGGATCCAATTGAAAAATACATGTCACCTTGTTTAACATCACTACCACCATGCAACGTAGGCGGTAATATCCCTATTTTACAAATGAGGAAATTGAGGACCACAGAAAGTAGATGGGGAGCTGTAATTTAAACCCAGGTATGTTTGACCAGGGAGAAAAAAATGGGAGGCAACATTTCCTATTCAAATCATCAGTGGAAACTAAAGTTTTGCCAGTGTTGCCTTAGTGTGAGCAAAGAGAAGACAGGAACTGAAAGTGACATAAGGATCCTTCTACCCCTTTGGAGATTTGTCCAAGCAAAGGTGAGGTCTGTGTAGGGCCCTGGCCCCTAAGACTTTCAAGTAGCTGCTGCTACCATCATGACAGGCATCATTTTCCGTGCGTGAACCCTTTTGGCAATCTGGTGACACCGACAGACCCCTTCTCAGAGTAATATTTTTTAATGCAAAAAATAAAATATAGACTGGACTAAATGGACTAAATAAAATATAAATCTGGACTAAAATGAAGTTGTGAAAATATTTTTTTTAATCTGCAGTGTGGTAATATATGTGCTTCTTTATTAATGCATTAAATAACAAGATCTAGCAGCAGGTCTTATAAGTACCATAATTTTGAAGTAGTTTTCAACTTAAAAGATACTTTAAGATGTCTATAGTAGCTCCAAAAGTGATACGAAAAAATGATATAATTTACACTGGTGATAAATCACAGGTCATGCTAATGTTACTGTGATTCATTACTTACATTCATAATTGAAAAACACGCTAAATTTCAGGTAGAGATTAGTGAAAAAAATGATGTAATTCATTCCCATGTAAGTTTATGAACCCAAGGTTAAGAAGCCCTTCAATAAATTCTGGTAATACCTGACAAACCATGCAATTCTAACTCATCCAAACTTTATAATCATTCTCAAAAAGGTAGTATGTAGACCTTCAGAGGGGGACCAATGAGCTCTAGGAGCCAATAAAGGATCTCCCAAATAAATTATAGCAAGTAACCCTATTTGATTTGTGATAGAAGCCGAGACTAATGACTTCTATAGCCATTTTATGTAAAAAAAAAAAAAAAAAAGTCCCTTGACTTTTGTATAGCCATTTTATGCCTAAAAGTTCCTTGACCCAAGCCCTCATATCTTTTAGCTAAGATAAAAGGATGTGTTCTGGACAATAATGCAGTTGGTTGACATCCCAGCCACTTCAGCCACAGTCTCCAAAGGGTCAAAGCCAAGCTGGACAGTATGTTCTAATCACATCCTAGAGGACTCAGCCCTCAGTCCTGGCTGCTCCAACAAGTTTTTTTGCAGGGACTTGGCTGAGGACTAAGAAAACCAACTGAGCCAATACTCAAAAGATGTGAAGCCAGGAGGCCTGGTCAATACCCTGGAATAGCAGATTCAAAATCCAAAGTGTTCTAGGGAGCCAGAAAATTTTTTAAAAAGAACACAATTTCTCAAGAAGGAATTTAATAAGGATGGGTACAAAGTCAGACACTGAAATGTAAAAGTATAACTGCAGGTGCAGAGGATGGAAGTTGGGCAGGAGGGCTTACAAGCAGTACATGGTGCTGGCGACTTAGGGATGTTACGGTTGTTACATATACTAGCCTGTGCTACCTTAAGCTGCAAGCTATTGTCCAGAGCAAGGGAGGTGAGACTCTTTCTCTTGTCTAAGCTAAATGGCCCAAATCCAGGGGCGGGGGTGAGCTGGGGTGTGTGCTGTACTAGGAGTCATACTCAAAGGACTTGTAATCAACAGGATTACACTCAGAGGAGAGCTGAGGGATCCAAACTCTATGACACACAAGTAGTGTTTTAAGCCACCAACAGCATTTGGTCTAACATAGAGCACTTTTGAAAGGAAAGAGACAAGAAGATATGATCATTTTTCTCCAAGGCCATTATGGAGAACCAGAATCAGCAAACGTTCTCTGTAAAGGCAAGATGGTAAATATTTTCTGCTTCACTGACTGTGGAGCATCTGACTCTGTCACAGTTACACACTCTGCTGCTTCACACAAAAGCAGCCATAGATGGGTGCCTGGGTGTCCATTGGTTAAGCATCCGACTCTGGATTTTGGCTCAAGTCATCATCTCAGATTCATGGGTCTGATCCCCTCATTAGGTCCCATGCTCCTCAGGGAGTCTGAGATTCTCTTTCTCCCTCTCCCTCTGCCTGTCCCCCAACCTCTCTCTATATATATATAATAAATATATTTTAAAAGATTTTATTTATTTATTTGACAGAGAGAAACACAGCTAGAGGAGAAACACAAGCAGGGGGAGTGAGAGAGGGAGAAACAGGTTTCCCCGTTGAGCAGAGAGCCTGATGTGGGGTTCAATCCCAGGCCCCTGGGATCATGACCTGAGCCGAAGGCAGATGCTTAACAATTAAGCCACCCAGGCACCCCTCTAATAAATATTAAAAAACAAACAAACAAACAAAAACAGCCATAGACAAGACATAAAGGAATGAGCGCAGCTGTGTCCCCAAAAAACCCCGATTTACAAAAACTGGCTAAGGGTCAGATTTGGCCCAGAGGGCACAGCGTGTTGATGTGTAATGTAGGAGCAAAGTAACGTTGACCCAGAGCCTACTGTGTGTCACAAATCTGCACACAATCTCATGGGTTCCCCCAGAGAACTCCTTCAAGGTGGGTACTATCACCTCCATTTTTACAGATGGGAAAACTGAGACTCCACATACTCACTTACTTGTATACTCCCTATACTCGTTATTAAGAAAATGTGCTCCCAGCCCTCCTCAGAGCTATCATGTGAGAGCCCTAGGATTCTAACAAGGTTCCATCACAACACTCCCTTGAGAATGGGAAAGGGGGGTCTACCTGTGACATGATTCATCACCATAGCAACAGCAAACAGTACATCTGTGAGGACCACTAAGTCTTGGAAGCATCCTGAGACATACAAAGAGTGGCATTCCAGTCCTGAGGGGGAGACCCGGTTCACTGTGGTTGAACGCTGTGATGAAATAACCTGCGGTGCCCGCTCTTTATGGGAACAAACCAGCTAAGGGTTTTTCTCATTGTTTTGTTCTGTTTATTAACTAGATGATTCGTTAGCCACAGGGATATTTTCCACAATGCTGCTTACCACAGCACTTCCTGCCAAGAACAAGGTTGGAGGGTCTCTGCACAGGTGCAGCCTTGAGGTTAGAGCAATGCAGTACCATCTTCTTCCTGTCCAGGCAGAAGGATTGCTCTCACCTCCTCTCTCCACCTCCTCTCAGTCTTCCTTCCTGCACCGCTCCCTGCTCCAGGCCCCCTTGGAAGCCTCCTGGAGCTCCAGCCAACCTCCAGGTAGTGCCTCCTTCCCCTGGATTCTTCCAAACTGCCATCATCACACCTATTATCACACCTGTTTCTCGGACCATCCCAATGGCATAAACTACACATTACTTGTCACTGCATCCTGGTGCTCAGAGTGCCTGATTCACAGACTCGCTCTATCAGGCTTTAATTAAAAACTTCACTTACAAATGTCTCCACCCAATGCAGTCACCTACATTTCCCATTTAACTTCCATGGCAGTCACTGAACAAATTATTCTGTCTTCCCTTCCAGACAGAAGAAATGGAGGCTCTTAAAGGTGCCGAGACTGAGGCAGAAGGAACTGAGAGGGCCCACTGGAAGTGAGGCCTGCTTCTCTGTCACTCCTCCACCTCAGGCCGGTGAGAATATTTACAAGGATATCAGCCACGTTGTTAGCCTGCACAGCTTTTCTTTAGTAATTACTGAAAGAGACTGATTTTTTTTTCTGTTTAAAATCAACATCTAAAGGTTACTTCTAGAGCAAACTGAGAACCAAACTAACTAGATGGCCAATCCTACCCTAGACCCCCTCTGCCATTTTATTGCTAAAATCACCTTCCTCATGAGTAACTTCCTAGAAACAACATAGTATGAAGAAGAAAGCAAGGCTCTGAAGTCAGACAGACCCGAAATTTTATCCTGCTCTGCTGTTTATCAGCTGTGTGACCTTAAACAGATTGCTTACTTTCCCAGGGCCTTGATTTCCTCGATGGTAAAATGGGGTTAAGGGGAACCCTCTTACGCTGTCGGTAGGAATGCAAGCTGGTATAGCCCTCTGGAAAATAGTACAGAGGTTCTCCAAGACATTAAAAATAGACCTACCCTATGACACAGCAATTGCACTACTGGGTATTTACCCCAAAGATACAGATGTAGTTAAAAGAAGGGGCACCTGCACCCCAATGTTCATGGCAGCCAAATGTCCACAACAGCCAAACTGTAGAAGGAGCCAAGATGCCCTTCAACAGATGAATGGATAAAGATGTGGTTCGTATATACAACGGAATATTGCTCAGCCATCAGAAAGGATGGTATTATATTAAGGTATTATATTATCGGAGGGTATTATATTAAGTGAGATAGGCCAATCAGAGGAAGACAATTATCATATAGTTTCACTCATATGTGGAATATAAGAAATAGCGCTGAGGATCTTAGGGGAATGGAGGGAAAACTGAACAGAAAGAAATCAGAGAGGGAGGCAAACCATGGAGACTCTTGACTCTGGGAAACAAACTGAGGATTGTGGAAGGGGAGGTGGGTGGGGGATGGGGTAACTGGGTGATGGGGATGAAGGAGGGCACATGATGTGATGAGCACTGGGTGTTATATGCAACTAATGAATCACTGAACACTACATCAAACACTAATGATGTACTATATGTTGGCTAATTGAATTTAAATTTTTTACAAAGGGATGCCTATTGAGATTAAGAGAAATAATGCGCCAGGAAAAAAGCAGTTGTAAAATGTTTACACAGATGAGAGAGATGATACATTGATAAACAGATATTAGATAATGATAGATATAGATGCTAGACACATGATAGATGACAAATTAGGTAAAGAGATGCATATAATATGAAGTTTATTTTGTAACCTGAGAAACAAATGTTAAAAGTTTAGGAAAAAGAGAAGTAATGACACTCTCATTCTGGATGAGGGACCTGAGACTCAGAGATGGTATCTAACTTTCCTACTGGCAGTTATTAGCACACAGCTAATAAATGACCCCATCCCATCATATACCCTGCACTTACATGCCATCCAGCATGCACTAGGCACTCAACAAGCACTTGCAGGTGAATTCAAGAAGAAATGATAGGATGTGGTCTAAAAACCCAACAGCATAATTCAATAGTACAGTTCTCTGGTCTTCAGGCAGGATCATTCCTATTGCACCTTACTGCAATTCAGGTGAGTTTTAGTCACTCCAACAACCTTTTCAAAGAAGAGAGGCTGGACCTCCAGAACAAAGGAATTTTAACTGCTCTAATCTAGTGTTTATGACTATTCTTAAACAAGTAAGGTCAAGTTCTCTTGCCCTGAGAATATTACAGAAATAGAATTCCACTTAATGATATTCAATACACCATCAGTTCTCATATGTTTTAATGTTACAGAACTTGGTTGATTTCCACAGAGAGAGCCATGATGGACTCCATAGAAAGAGCGCTGGACACAGTGTTAGGAAACATCAGTTCAAATCTCAGTCTCTATAAACTCTAGGCATGAACCTTAGCCCCTTTGCCTCTGTTTCTTCATGCATAAAATGGAAAACTAATACATGCCCCTATCCATTATAATTAAGGATTAAGTGGAATCACATATATTAAAGTGCTTGTCTTGATGCATCATGCATAGAAAGTGCTTGATAATTTACCCATTTGATGGAATGCGCATGTGGCATCTAGTATAATGCACACACTTAACAAGATGTTATCCATTCAGTTCCATCCTAACATTATACCTGAGTCCCTAGAAGGACTGTATAAATGTTTATTCACTCAATGGAATATTTAACCAATGACTGGTGTAGTGGTTGCTTAATGAATGTTCATTCATTCAGTGGATTCCTAGCACAGTGCATAGCATTTGGTCGACACTCAATAAATGCTGGTTGAATTCAAGTAAGGAAAATGGAACATTATTCATTTAATGAGATTTTGCAATCCCATAAATATTGTATGCTGTTGCCAGTGCTTTACAAAGTGAATCAACCATTGCTGAAATGTTCTCAGCTTGTACTGGTTAACAGACGCTTGTTACTATTTTCCAAACATCCAGCATTCTATGAATGCGCCATAATAACACTGGTAATACTAAACACCCCCCCCCCAGACCCTAAACAAGGGACAGGATAGTGCACCATATGAATTAATTTAGAAGTCAATAAAAGATCCATTTCCACAGAGACAAATGCAACTGCACAACCCTTCTTCTGCTTGCCCAGAGCTCAGCTTGACAGTTGTTCTGGGAGATCATGGAGACACTGGATCCCAAGGAAAAATTCCCAAGTGTAGGCAGCAACTGTCAGGAATCAGAAATGCATATATGCAAATGTGGGTATGCATGGAAGTATACGTGTGCCTTACATTTTTTAAAGGATTAGTCCTCGGAAGTTTTGCTTTATTTAAGTTCTTTGCAACAATAAAGCAATTCCCTTAGGGAAAGCGGAAATGGCTTTTAATTGTGCAGTTTCTCCTTTTAGAGACTACATTCTCTAGAATGATCAGCAAGCAAAAACTTGAGGGAGAGATGCCTTCAACAGACATTTGTTTCTCCAGTTAATAGAGGTCCAGGAGGATTCTATAGCATTCCTTCGCAGAGAAGGTAAGTGATATTGGAGTTCAGCTCTAAAGAATGTGCATGAGTTCTACAGGCAGAAAAGGTGGGAAAGAGCTTTCCGGTCTCAAAGGGAAAGTGACAATTTAAGGTACAGCAAGGAGTTCTGTATGGCTGGGGATCTAGTATCTAGTAAGAGGTTAGTAACACTAAGGGACACTGAAGAGGAGGGCCCGACTGAGACTGGAGACTTTGAAGCCATGGCCTGTGATCTGTGAGGAATGCCATGCTTATATCTCTTTTATAACATGTATCTCCACTGGTCTTATTTTAGACTTGGTGTTTAATATTTTTTTCCTCTTCCTTCTTCTAGTTTATTATCCCTTGAGATCAGGGTGTGTGTGTGTGTGTGTGTGTGTGTGTGTGTGTGTGTGTTACCTTTATTCATATCTGCAAGTCTAGCTTAGCACATTGTCCATAATAAGCACAAAACAAGTTCCAGAGTAAATATGAAGACAGGACACCCTCCCAGAAGTTAGTATCTGTTGCCTACTATCATCGCCCTTTATACACAGAGTCAGCGTGCCAGGTAGGAGTTAATGCCGGAAAAAGTTCAAGGTATTTTAAACCAAAATGAGTTTAATACAGGAAATGAGGGGCTTATATAATCCTTGGTAAGCTAAAGGAGCCATTCTGGAGGGCTACTGGCTCAAGTGCACACCCCAAAGCTAAAGTTCAGAAGTCAGAGCAGTGTTGCTTCTGACTTAAACTTCTAACACCTCTCATTCTCAAAAAGCCAGTGACCATACCACACACCGTTAAACTGGAGTCAATCTGCAGATACACGTGTGTCTATCACCCCACTTGCTGGCAGCAATGACAACAGGACTGTGGATTCAAACTCGCCTCCAACTTGCAAGTCTACTAGAATTTCATCTCATTGATGGAACCTAATTTGCTTCCAGAACCACTAACTGCAAGGGAGTCAGGGAAATGTATTTTTAGTCTTCCAGCCCCTGTGGTAAAGAAAGATCCCTAAGGGGGCACTTGGGTGGCTCTGTCAGTTAAGCATCTGCCTTCAGCTCAGGTCATGATCCCAGGGTCCTGGGATCAAGTCCCAGGATGGGCTCCCTGCTCAGCAGGGAGTCTGCTTCTCCCTCTCCCTGTGCTATTCCCTTTGCTTGTGCTCTCTCACTTTCTCTCTCTCGCTCTGTCAAATAAATAAATAAAATCTTTAAAAGATAAGAGACAAGAAAAGATCCTTAAGAAAGGGATGGGAATGGATGCCTGGTTCTAACTGAAGATACACAGTACAGTCAAGGATAATTCAAACTACTCCCTGCTTAATACATGAAGTATGTTCAAAACAAAAACAAACAACCAAAAAGAAAACAAAAAGCAAGCAAACAAACAAACCACCTTCTAGCCTGGATGCAATTTTCTAAGAAATAAAAAGATTATTTTTAGTAGCCTTATTTTTTTTAACTAAAACGAGAAGTACCTGCTTTTTCCCTTCTCCTTCCTCCTCCTCTTGCTTTCTCTTCCCTTTCCTTTCTGAATGATTCAGTCTGAACCCACCAGTGGGGACAAAGCAGGTCCAGCTGGGGTGAGAAAGCCATGGTGGTTAAGGGGAGGGTATCAGAGCTCAGGCTGCAGAGTGGCAGCCTAGCACAAGGTGTCAGCTCCTGGGCAGGATCAGGAGGGAAGCCTAAGGGGACGTACACTGGTGTGGGGCGTCAAAGCCTGTACAAGGAGAAAAGAGCATCCATATGAGGGATGGCCCAAAAGGGGGAGTTAATGCCCAAGAAAGGTGAAGAGAGCACCCAGGTGGGGAGATGTCCCAGTGCAGGGCATCAGCCTGAGCTGGGGTGAGAAGGCATCTATACAGGAGGAGGAGACAGTGACAGAAATGGAAGATAGGTTACACATGGGGCCAATCAATCAGTAAATATGTTAAGAAAAAGGGAAGCTAGATTTTTCATTATGGAAGAAGAGTGTCACAGTATAGAAAAGGAAAAAACTAAAATGCATCCTCTGATGTTAGTTTGTAATAGAACTATGAGTGCAAACTCATTATTTTCAATATATATGTAAATAGATATAGAAAATGTACATGTAAATGTTAATTTGTGTGTGTGTGTGTGTTGGCTCTGTGCACACAAAGGACCTGTGAACAGTGACACCTCAATGAGCATAATCAGCACCCAAATCTTGGCTTTCAAACAACATTTTGTGCTATAGGAGCCTGAGCTTCTTGGGCAAATGGCTGATTCCAGGACCAGGAAAAGGAAAGTACAAGATGAGGCTGAAACATCTTGTGCCAGAAAATAAGGAAAGACTCAAAGGATGACGAGGACATACTAAAAGAATACAGAAGCCAGAGTAAAATGACTCCCGCTGGCCAAATCTGGGATGCTTGGAACATCAAATAAATGATGAGAACAAAGAATGCTAATTCCTTGAATAAAATAGAAAACAAGGAGTTTGACTTGGACATTTGACCAAGAACAGGGTCTTTACATGGTTTCCAAGTAGCTCCCCACAAAATTACACACAGAAGAAAGAGGACAACTTGGCAATAGAGAAGGCTGGCCAATCATGCCGCAGGAAGTCATCATAATTAACGTGACGGATGATGTTTGACTGGGACCACACAGTACATGATGGAATGCAGTGAGAAGAAGGGGTGATGCTGCTTCCAGAGATATACAATGGGGATCACATCACAGAGGAACATTAGACCAACTCAATCTAATGGAGGGATGTTTTATGAAATAACCGTCCTGTAATCCTCACCACTGTCAAGGTCATGAAAGTAAGGAAAGTCTTGGAAACTGTTCTGTGAGAAAGGAGGATAAAGAGACGTGACAACTATGGACAATGATTCTCAAGTGGAGTTTTTGAGAAGACTCACAGGGCATGATTGGTACAATTGGTGAACTTGGAGTGGAGTGTGAGGGCCTATAGGGAACACCCGCTTAAGTGTTCTGGGGTCCTAGAACATCAGCTTGATAATCTATTTCCAAACAATCCAGACAGAGGAAAAAAAATGTTCTTTGTGTTGTACTTCCAACTCTTCTGTAAGTTTATGGATGTTTCTAAATAAAATTTATTTGTTAAAAATTATAAGTATGCAAGTACCAGAGGAACCTAAGTTTATGAAATCAGTAACCAAAAACCTGACCTGTCTTACACACACCATTTAAACTTTCCAAATAGATGAGAGTCTTTTGTTTTTCCACATAGGATGTGGGTAATATAAAATGACCCTCCACTGATAAGTCTTCTAGAGCAGGCAGTCCTCCTAGAGCCTGTGTTGGATACATACCCACCTCTAACCTTTCCATATCTATCATAAAAGTACGGAAAGAAAACTTAGTAAGGAGTAAGACAACCCAGAGTCTGAATGTCATTTTCGTCGCTTCCTAAATATGCCACTTTGGGCGACTGCTTACCCTCCCTAAGCTTTGGTTTCCTTAAATATAAAATGGAGATAATAATATTTACTTCACAGTACTGCTGGAAGAATTAAATACAATAATGGGCGTGAACCTGCCTACAGAATGACTGGCATAGGAGCACAAGGGTTTTTGTTCTGTTTTTAATTGCATGACAATTTAATCTTATATAACCCCAACAAAGTTCCTTTGACCCTAATATAATTTCTCTCGCTTCAAAGCTGGACATATCTGCCATTCAGTCCCTCATTTTTACTCATTTCTGCACTTACTCTTTGACAAATACGTACTGGGAGCCTACTCTACCCGGTTCGGTGTTCCCAGTTGGAAGAATAAACCCCAAGTTACCTTTTTTGCTTTCCCTACAGAGAGGAAGATGCAATGGGTAACAGTGCTTTACATACAGCTGTGGATTATGAATTTAAATCAGTTTAATAATCCAACCCAGGGTGTGTTTGCATTTCATTCCCCTTCTTTTATTGTAGCTATTAAACTCACCCACTTCTCCATCACATACATATTTATTTTCCAATGAGTTCTGAAAGACTTCCAAGGTAGAGCAAGAGACAGGGAATGCAGCTGACGTCTGCCTCCCCCCGGGAATTATGTCACTCCTTGACTTAATTCCTCCTGACATTTTCCCCATTGTACTTTCTGCTCTTCATCAAAATACATCTGTCTCTGAAAACAAATGTACTTACTGACTGCCCAGGACAATCTTGGAAATGGTTGCAACTGGTCATGTGTAGGGTTAAAAAAAAAACCAAACAAACAGGCAACAAGATGTGGAGACCCATTCAGTAAGGTCTATAGAGCACAAAAGGATCAATTTGGATATCCAGAGTCCTGGGGTTTCTCTGTAAACCCCACTTAGGCAAGATAGAGGGATATATGTTTCATTTTTAAGCCACTGACAATTTTGTTTGCTTAAGCTTAATTGTTCCCGGATATTGAGAGTACAGAAGGTGACTGTATGTTTGATTTTAATGACTCTTTTTGGCCTTGATTTAACATCCTCACTGAAAAACTTACCAACGTACGTGCAAATAGGGCTTTTCATGTTGTTTTTTGGTTTTCTTTTTCCAGAAGAAATTCTGACAGAGGTGAAATGTGGATGAAACCCAGCTGTGCAGCCCAAGCCCCTTCTGTGAGTGGACGGTTCTCCATCACTGAGCTGGACGTCACAAGCACAGAGGCTGGAGAGTGCCGGTCTCCATCAGAGCTGAGCTCACAGTGGCTGTTCCCTCAGCCACTGAGCAGGGAATCCACATGCCTCCCTACTCTCACCATCTCCTACTTGCCCCT
Source organism: Spilogale gracilis (assembly GCA_004023965.1). Classification (NCBI taxonomy): domain Eukaryota; kingdom Metazoa; phylum Chordata; class Mammalia; order Carnivora; family Mephitidae; genus Spilogale; species Spilogale gracilis. Next base: position 470,997 of record PITA01000024.1, read on the forward strand.
CTGGCCCCTATAATCTAACTTCTACCTGCACCGTTTCTTCCAAACTGCCTTGGACCAGTGGCACTGTCTTGGGGTCGCCCCCTCCCTGACTGCCCAAGGACAGGACAACTTTAACTGCCAGAAATGCAGCAGAACTTTCAGAAAAGCATGAAATCAACTACATCAATTGTGAAATAACTGTTGCGTGATACCATCAAATCATGAAGCCAAGGGCCCCTGGAGGTGGGGAGGTGACCTCCACCCTCCCACCCACCAGCATCTGGTTCCATCTAGGTTCAGCATGGGCCCCCCACAGCCTATCCTTCCAGTCTCACATCATCAGGCAGCACCAGGCACAGGGGGCCCACCCTAAAAACCCTTTCCTTCCTGGACTATTCCCCACTCTGCTGCCCCTCCCCCTGTACCTCTCCAGCCCTGCCCTCTCTGGTGACTCTCGTCAGGCTCCTTTCTCTCAGTTCTCCCTTTAAAAGGTTGGTGTAACCCAGGCCTCAGGGAGGAGGAGGGAGAGCAAAATGCCAGCCATATCAGAAGCTCAGAGATAGGGTAAATAGATTTTGAAAAAGTATATTCAATAGTATTGCTTAATATTTAATAAAGGAAATAGATGTCTACTTTTTTTTTCCTACAAATCCTTGAAGGTAAAGCTCAGAAAAAATCTCCTTGGTTGTGAAGACACAGAATGATGCAATGATTCTCAGCTGCATCCATGACCCATAGAATTCTATCAGTTTGTTTCTCTAGTTCTTTTTGTGTTGAGGGGTGAGGGGTATGTTTACCAAAACAGTATGAGCATTGCACTGAAGGTTGAGAAATGCTGTTCTCAATAACCTCATCCACTCCCACGGCTTCGATTATACCTAAAAGGGACAACTCCCAAAGCTCTATCTCCATCCCTGATCTCTTCATGGAACCTCTGATCCATGTACAGACTGCTAGCTAGATGTTTACATTTATGAGTCTCAAATCCAGCAGGTCTGAAGGTGAATTCACCATCTTCCCCACACCCTGCTCCATCTCTGCAAGTGGCAGCATCATCTGCCCCATTACCTAGGCCAGAGACTGGGGATGCTCACCTTGTCCTTCCTCTTCCCAAGCAAGCAAGGGTCACCTCCAAAACATCTCATACCCATCTTCTCTCCTTCACTGCAGATAGGGTCTCAGTTCTGGCCCTGCCTGAAGGATCTCTTAGGAGAATAACAGTCTCCAAACTGGGTTCCTTGACTTCAAATCCTCCTCCTTGCCTATTTTGCACACTGTTGGAGAATGGCCCATTTAAAATACAGGTCTAAGCAGTTCACTCACTCCCTTGCTAAACATAGTCTGGTGGCTCTTTGTTGCTTACAGAATAAACGTCAATATTCTCAGAACCACCAGTGAAAGGCTGATGGCAGCTGGGCTGCAACCTACCATCTCTGCTTCTTTTCTTGGCAGCCCTCCTTTAAATTCTACTTTCCAACTACTTTATTTTCCCAGCCCCCACAGTCCTTCTCATCTACAGACTTCGATGCATACAGTTACCTCCACCTAGAATTTCTGTTCCCCACCAGGCTACCTAGTGAACTCCCATGCTTCCTGCAGAACTCAACTGAGTGTCACCTTATAGTGCCTTTCCAAACTCCTCCAGGTAAAAAATAATTGTTCCCTCTACTGTTTTCCTGCTATACTACTTCTACTTTCCTGCTATACTACTTCACAGACTTCTTTAAGCCTTTGTCAAATCTGTAAATTTAGTTCTTTGGTTAGTGTCTATCTTTCTCTGAATATCATGAACTCTTTGAGTACAGAAACTTAAGCAGCATATACATCTATGTTTTCCCAAAATTTAACAGAGAGCCTGGTACAGAGTAGGTTCAGAATGAATGAATGAATCAATGAATGAGTCAATGAATGATGAACTGAGGGTGACTACTATATTACTGTCCTCTCCAAGTCCCCTGGGACACAATAGGGCCAGACAGGGTCATGAAGGATTGCAGTATCTTTTCATCAGCTCTCTAATGGGGCATAACAAATTACCTCAAACTTAGTGGATTAAAAATCAATCATCATTTATGATCTCCCTGTGGGTAGGGAATTTGGACAGGGCACTTACCCCTTCCTCATGATGTCTGAGGTCATTATAGAAAACTCAAGGGCTGGGGGCTGAGATTATCCAAAGGCTCATTTGCTCTCATGTTGGTATTGACTGTCAGCTGGGGTTTGGCTAAGGCCAGAACACTTCCGTGTGGCTTCTCCATATGGCTTGAGCTTCCTCACAACTGGGTGGATGGATTTCAAGGACAAATGTCCTAAGAGTAAGCAGGGGGAGGGGAAACAGGTGGGGCATTAATATATATAAAACACATAACTTTGGAAGTCATATATCATCACTTCTGCCACATCCTATTGATTGAGACCATTACAAAGGTCCATCTAGGTCCATGAGGAGAGAACATGGAGCCCACTACACTAACTGATGAAAGAGTGCTAATATCACATTGTAATAGGAACATGTGGGATGACAAAAAATTGGTGTGGCCATATTTGGAACATATCTGCCATATCTTCTCTAAGGAAACTGCCCTCTGCTACTACGGGTTAGTGTGGGCACTACCTTAATCTCATGAGGCAATGCATTAACACAGAACCCAAAATGGCTACCCAACTTTATGTTCTGAATCTCAGATGGGAGCTTTCCATTCAATTAGCAAGAGCCCCATACTGCTCAGGGACATGTTACTGTTCTAGGAATACTGCAGAGACTGATGTGGGATATCCATTTATTGACTTTATTCCTACAAGACCAGGCCCCACAGATGAATCAGGCACATCCCCTGCCTTCCAGAAGGAAATACACTCAGAACCACTTCTCCTTGCTCTTAGCATCCCTATGAGGGATTAGCATCCCTATGAGGGAGGACAGGAAGATGTTTGGGGGCAGAGGGCACACAAGACCATGGGCATCTGCCAGATGGTCCCTGAAAACTCACCTATCACATCCTTATTGACACTGAGACCCAAGTCAGCTCTGCTAATGAAAAGAGGGCTTTGCCTACAGTATACCAAGGTGGGTTTTCGTTGTTGTCATTTTTTTTTATTCTCTCTCATTCATTACACACCTTTCTATTGAGCACCCACTATGTGTCACTTCTAGGCATTAAGGATAAGCAATAAATAAAAGAGAAAATATCCCCTGTCATCAGTAATAATTCTTCTGTGCTTATTATATGCCAGGTACTCCTAAAACTGTACAGGCAGTAATATAATTAAAACTCACAGCAACACTGTGAGATAGATACTAGCATCATCTCATTTCACAAAAGTAAGAACTGAGGCACAGGAATGTTCATTCATTCAGTAAATACATTACACACGGACACCTGCCCAAAGACATATGTATATAATATTATACAATATTCACAAAAACTGGAATGTATACAGCTGGAGCCCCAGAGCTTAAAAAAAAAAATCCTTAACCATACATATTTACACACACATTTCTGTTCATTCCACCATCCCTACTAAGAAGGCCATTTTATGGATGATAAAGTCCGGATAGGTTTAAGAGGCATAAGATCACATAGCCAGTGTGGCACAACTATCAGGCCAATGCTTCCCATGGACAGACTGGATGAAGAGATGCTAGAGGCCACTTCCCAGCTTTGGAACCTGAGGGATGATTCCCAAGTGCCTTGTTCTCCCACCCAGTCCCATGTCCCCTCATTAGTCTTCCCACCATGCCCAGGTATCTTCCAACAGAAACTAAGTATCACTCAACAAGTACAAGGTAAACATAAGAACCAGCCCCCCACCCCCACGACCAGCACCAGGAGGTGAAGAGGCTGGGAACCAGCTGCCTGGCTTCAGAGTTCTTCGGCTTTGCTTTAACTGTCAGGGCAGAACTTTCCCACTTAATCAACCCAGTAGGGTAGCCAAGTGCTCCCACAGGAGGCTCACGAAGGCACCTCCGCAGCATCTTTGCCTCTGCTCTGAAAGGCCATGGGGGACTCTGACTGTCTGGGAATCACGGCGGGAGCAAGCCATCACTCACACGGAGGAAGGATGGCCTCTGAGAGAGCTAAAAGCAACCTGGGAGTGAAGACAAGGTGCACGGGGGGCTGGAATAGGATATTGTGCCTCCAATGGAAGTGAGCCTGAAAAGCAGTAAGTCTGAATTCTCATGCTACTTGTAAATGCATTCGGGAAGCTTCTGTGAGGCTCTCAGAATCACTTAAGTCAGCTTTCCAGGGGGGGCTGAGAACTGTCTCCCAGTACCAGCCCTTCCACGGGGTTTTGCTGCCCTGGCTTAGACAGTTAGTGCCTGTAGTGCAAAACCAAACATTAATGCCGGACATCCAGAGCTGAGTGCGCTGTCCCGGTGTGAGATTCAATAGTACTCACCGTGCAGATGGGTTGCAAAGACAAAGTGGGGTCCGATTAGGGTCTTGATGTGGGTTTGCTCAATCGCTGACTTATTCAGGAACTATTTTCTGGAGTACGGAGTGCCAAGCATCATGCCTTGTTGCTAGGGCTACAAAGAGGACTAAGGCAGTAAGGTATATCCCTGCTTGTTCTGTGGAACAGACAAGTGAATACACAGTGTACTAGCGTGATGTGAGGAGGGCTGCAACTGAGGAATGGGCAGGAGAAAGAAGCATGATCTCTGGTGGGACCAGAAATGGGGTGACAGGGCTATCAATACTAGCAAATACTTGTTTGAGCTGTGAGCCCTTCATGGAACTTAACTTCCTCATGCTTCAGTTCCTTGTCTGTAAAATGGAAATAAATCACTTGTCTCCTTGGAAATGTGTTGTGAGGATTAGGTTTAATACACATAAGGTTTCTAAAGCAGCACCTTGCACATCCTGAGGGTCATGTATGAATTGTCACTGTTAAATGCAGGCTGTTCCCTCCCAGCCTCACTCACCTCCTCCCATCCCTCTTTGTCTATTTCTCCCTCCTACCTCTAACTACCAGCTGCCCACTCCCCTGATGGAACACTGGTGGTCACTTTCACTTCA
>PITA01000024.1:476096-512697 GCA_004023965.1 Spilogale gracilis
CCAGAGCAGACCACCCTTTCAAGCTCGTGGCCCACATCCCCACCTACACCTCCACTTGGATGTCCCAACACCCATATCCACATTGGAGCTATCCTTTTCATCCCTGCACCTGCTCCTCCTCCTGGCATCCCAATCTCAGTAAGCAGCACCATTACCCATCCAGTTGCCCAAGCTAGAAACTGGGAGTTGTTCTAGAACCTTCTTACCATTCCACCTCCACATCTAATTAGCCATCAAGTCTTGCTGATTTCACCTCTTTTGACACTGTCCTCTTCTCTCAAGCTCCACTGCCCCTACCTAGATCAGGCTCCTCCCATGGTTTTCTCAGTTTGGGCATCGCTTCCTACCAAAGCTCCCTCTCACCAGCCAGTCTTTGCCCACCTTGAATCCTTCCTCTACATACAGACAAATATTTCCTGTAAAGGACCAGACAGTAAATATTTTAAGTTCTGCAGCCATAGCATCTCTGTCACAACTAGGCAAGTCTGCCATTACAGTACAAAAGCAGTGACAATGTATAAATGGGTATGACCATGTTCCAGCAAAATTTTACTTAGAAAACAGGAGCTGGACAGATTCGGCTCATGAGCCATAGTGTATCAACCCTTGTGCTAGGTGGTTGCCAAGGCTGTCAAATAAAATGAAGTGCCTTATGTAACATGTATTCTGGGTCCACTTAACCCCTGAAACTCTGCCCCACAAATTAGGACCAAGCAGGTCACATTCAGCATAGCAGCCCATCAAGAATAGCAGCCAAAATATAAATAAATCTCAAAACACATGACACCAAACTCCTACTAAATAGAGTTATAGAGTTATAATTACTCATTCAACAGTGCACCTGTTATATGCCACACACACGGGGTCATGAGGCTCTTGCAGCTATGGCCTCTGCCTGCAGTGTGCTCACCATGCAACAGAAGAGACAGGATAGGGTGTGACTACAGCTGAGACCCACGGACATGTGACAAAGTAAGTCTTTCAGGGATGTACTCCAAGCTGTTTGTCATAGTGGTATGCCAACATTCGCAGTCTGGTGCCTGCTCTTCTAGCTTCATTTCTCCTCACTTTCTCAGCGCTTCTAGAGCTCCCACTGCACAGAATCCCTCCCTTTCCAGAGCCTTTCACAAGTCTCTGTGCTTGTTCATGTGCCTTCCTCTGCTGGAATTGCAAGTTCTCTCTCGCTCATCATGTATCACATCCAGCTCATAGGTGAGTGTCCCTGACAGCTAACAAGTCCTTAATAAATCGGAATGAATACTGAAACTAATGTAACTAATTGTGTATTAACTGGAATTAAAATTAAAAACTTTTTTAAAAATATGAGTGAATAAATTAAAAGCCCAACTTAGGGGCGTGAGGGTGGCTTAGTCATTAAGCGTCTGCCTTCAATGTGCGGGTGGTGCCTCAGAGAAGAATAGATTTTATCATGGGACCAGTGGAGAGCCCCCGCAGTGGGGGTGACATGGTCAGACTCACATCCCAGAAAGACAAGTGTGTGCTAATGACAGGCAAGAGATCAGATGCAAGGTGGCCCTTCAGAGGCAGCTGCCCTTACCTTTGTCTGAGACACGGATGGAGAAGATGTGGCCTGAGACAGTGAATATGGAGGTGGGGCGGAGGGCCGGCTCCATAGACCTTTAAGAAAGGACTGAATAAGAGCACTATTTTGCAGAAAAACAAGCTCAGATGCAGAGGGAGAAGAGCCAGTGAGAACATGAACTAAAAGAAGTGGAATCTGATCAGGTGATCTGAATTGCCAATGGATCAGCCTTCTAGAAGGAAATGGTGCAAACTCTGGAGTCAAGGAGGTATTATGGTGAACAGGAAACTCGACCAGAGACATTTTTTACAGCTCCACGTTTTACAGGAGCTACAAGACCGGCGAGGAGAGTCGGGTGCCTGGCGGAGGTTCACACTGCAGCAACGACCCGGAGCGGCACGTGCATGACTAACAACCCCGTAACAGGCCCTTCCTTATGAGCTGTAATGGGAGCTGCGCAGACAGATGGGTCGGGTGTTCCCAGCAATCCTCGGGGAGGGACAACTGGAGGGCTTACTTACAAAAACAGGTGAGACTCATTCTTGAAACGTCCTAGCTGTTGCTGTGTGAGTGTGCTGGGTTCCCCAAGCATCCCGAAAGCTTCTTTTGCCCCTTTGGAAGAGAGTGATCCCAGTATCTTCTTAGCTGTGACACTGGGAGGGCCTGCCTACCCTACGGGGCTTGCTGTCCTTATCTGTAAAATAGAAATTATTATCCAAGCTTCCTTGAAAGGTGAGCAACTGGTGAGAAATGGGATGTGAAACTAGCTTCTCAGGAAACTAAGAAGCACTAATAAATGTTGGGGGTTAGTACTATTATTTTACAAGCCATGAACTGTACCTAACATTCATTCCTCCATACTTCTGAGAAAAATGTGATTTGGTTCTATCTGAACCATCCAAAGTGTTAGCATTTTTCCTGATAGAAAGTAATTTCTTCTCACAAAAGGGAAGTGATGCTTTGCTAATGGCAAACACAGTGGAAAGTTTGAGTGTGGTCTTCCCGCTTTGCCACTCAGCGACAGAGGACAGCCCAGCAGCATCTGCAATGCTCTGAAGGGGCAGATGGTAGATGGAGCTGACCATGAGACAAGGAGAGAAGACTTCCATGGCCTATTTCTCAGAAGGTGCCAAAAGAAGCCCCCAATGGCGTGCCACATCTCCACCAGGGGTTGGAAACTAACAGCAGAAAGAACAGCTCAACATCTTAAAATGTGCCACCTCTGATTAAAAATTGATATATATAGGGGAAGAATGTAGGCTAGAAAGAGCTGGAGAACTTCTTTGTATTACTCGTAATTAGTTACCAGATGATTTCCCTTTTTGACGGTATCTTCTGTCCATGGATTTGTTTCAGAAACACAACCCTCATTATTCCACACAGTCCTCGGTGAAGCTGTGAAGACAAGCATTACTGCAATTGTTATTGCTTGCATTTAAGAGCTGGAGAAACTGCAGCCCAGAGTAACATGCAGCTTGTAGCAGGACCTTGACTCCTGACTCCCCCTCCCCACTTGCCTCTCTTCTTGTACTGGGCACTACAGCAAGCTCCCCAAGGTAGGACCCTATCTTCCATTTCTTACTGCCTAACCTCCTGCTCCAAGTGGAGGCTTGGGAGTGCATTCCTATTAAACTACTTTGTTTGTATTCATTCCACACATACGTAGTGGGCACCCAATAAATGCCCATGAGGATAATGAAGAATTTATATGCAAACTAAATAATGCTTGAAACCTAGAGGCAGGTGGTGTGGGGAGAAGAAAGAGCAAGCACCCAAAGTTATTTCAGGTTCAACATATAGGAAGAAACATAAGCATAAAACAACATTTAGAGAGATGGGACTCGTCACCGTTGCCAGTGACGGAAGAATGCTGTTGGGATGAGAGAGGACCTTAGCCCACCTGTTGTATGCCAGTGGTTTTCAGACTTCAGTGGGTGGCAGAATCACCCTGGAAAGTGACTGAAGAATGCAGAGGCCCAGGCTTTTTGAAGTAGGATATGACCTGGGCCTTAGTATTTTACCAGAGTTCCCCAGGTGACACTGGCCAAAGTTTGAAGAATGCTATTCCAAGCAGACTTTTCTTAGGAAGGAAACTCCATAGCCAGTGACTCTGAATTTTCCCTTCTTCCCTGAGGATAAAGGGCATGAGGCTTCCAGTGGAAGTCAGTGGTTGACCTCTGCCTATCAGGGGCCCTGCCTGTACATGAATCTACAGGACTTAGTCAAGGCTGTTAGCCTGTAACTTAGGACTTAGGTGGAAGCTGGCATGGGAGAAGCTCTGTGGGGTGCTCCATCACTGCTGGAGAAGATATTATTCCAGTTAGGTTCTCACAACACCTTCCCCAACACAGACTTTTGCTCTTTAAACCATGTTTTTTCAGTGAACATGGACTAAGCCACTACCAAGAACTGGGTCACTTCCAGAGGTGAATTGGACAAGTTCCTACCTTCAAGGGCGTCCCAAACTGGTGGGAGAGATCAGAGACCTATGGAGTAACACTGTAAAAGCTGTAAGAAAGACATGAGCCAGGGGAGGGAAGACTAACCCAGACTGGGCCAGGGAAAGTTTCCTGGGGGAAGTGACGTTTAAAAAGTACAAGCATACCAAGCAGGAAAGGGGAAGCAAGCTCTTGGTAGAGAAACCAGCTGTTGGCAAGGCCAGAGAACTGCCCTGGGCAGAGCTTAGCTCACAAACTAGTGTGGCTAAGATGCAGGGTGGGCAGGTCACAGAGGAAGGAGGCAGGAATGGATATAAACGACCTTGAAGGCCACACAGGAGCTCAGGCTTAATCTTGAACAACTGAGAGCCTTCCTTTTCTGTTACCTTCCCCTTCCCACTTGCTCTTCTCTCTGCTTCTCTTGTCTCCCAACCAGGAGAGGAGAGAAGAGAGAAAAGCAAAGGAGGAAGGAAGGGTGTTGCAAGGGAGTAGAGAGAAAGGAGGAAAGGAAGAGAGACATTCCAGTGCTCCCCCTCTTTTTTTTTTTGGCCCTGCCTTGAAATGCTGTTGCTTGTGTTTTATAAGATATTAACAATTAAATGATTTCTGGCTTCACAGGAGACTTAAGTGCTGAACTTCAAACTAGGAGGGCTGGGTTCAGCTCTGAGGTGGAACCAAGTAGAGCCTAGGCTTGTGGATCCCAACCATTTGACCTCAAAGGCTGATCCTTTCCTGCCATGGTTTTATTTAGGCTTATAACATCTACTTACTGAGAAAATTTATAAAAAGAAAAAAATTCTGCTGTTAATTCAGGAGCACTCTAGAGTAAATGTATATTCATTCTATACAATAGTATCCACACACTTGAAAATTTATCAGTGCACATTAACCTAGATCAAAAAACAAATAACAGAGGTGCCTGGGTAGCTCAGTTGGCTAAACCACTGCCTTCAGCTCAGGTTCCGGAATCGAGCCCCACATTGGGCTCCCAGCTCCGCAGGGAGTCTGCTTCTCCTTCTCTCACTCCCCCTGCTTGTGTTCCCTTTCTAGCTGTGTTTCTCTCTGCCAAATAAATAAAATCTTAAAAAAAAAAAAAAGAAATCATTGCTTTTTTTTCTTAAATTACGTTATATTAGTCACCATACAGCACATCATTAGTTTTTGATGTAGTGGTCCATGATTCATTGTTTGCGTATAATACCCAGTGTCCCATGCAATACGTTTATTTACAAAAGCAAAATGTCTTCATGCAAACAATACAGAGACATGAACAGAGGAAGAAGATAACTACAAAAAATATCTATAAAGAAAAAAGTAGAAAATACATACCTCATAAAATTTTTTAAAAATCCATTTCCCACCCTCTCTGCCCTGCCAAGTTACCACTTTTAATAGTCAAGTACCTATCTTCTTCCAGGTGTTTCTGTATGACTTCACAACACGTATAATTTTCCTACACTAAAAATAGAATCACACTATACAGAATGTTCTTAAGCCTTTTTTTCACTCTAAAATATACCTTGGTCCACCTTCTATCCCACACTACTCTTCTTAGCCTTTGCAATAGTTTACCTCTGTGTGTCCCCAACCTACATACAGTTTACTTGACCACAACTTGAAACAGCTGCTCTTTTAAGCAAAGCTGTAGTGGCCACCCTTACACGCACGCACTGTAACATCTCCACCACTAGATCCCTTCAGTAGGACTGCTGGGGCCTTTAACATGGTGATAGACACTGCCAAAATTCCATGCACCTCCTCTCCCTACCACCCTTCACCACAAACCCTTCTTGGACAGTGGCTAAGGCAATGTAAGCCACCTTCTTGACACCATGATAAACCACACCAAGAGACTCAAGGCTTGCAGCCTGGGACCCATGTACCTCATTAGAGCTTGTCCATCAGGGCATGACCATTCCTGCAGCTACGTGACAGAAGATGAGAGAATGTTAAAGAGTGTTGTATTTATAGTACATAATCACAGATTAAATTTGGAATTAAAAGAAAGAGTCTGTATCATCATCACTATGGTAAAACATAAATCACCCATGAAATGTCTTGCTTGCATTCAGCAGCTTTGCATTCAGTGCCTCAGACCCCCTGTGGTATCCCTGTCCACTCTCTTCTGCCCTTAGATAAGCCTATCGAAATTCTCCAACCTTATGGAAAAATGGGTCAATAACCAGGCCCATGAAGATTCCAAACACCATGTAAGAAAGGAATGAAAGCCACTTGATCTAGAGAAGAAAACAGCCTGGGAGTAATGAGGGTAGTCATCACAAATCTCAAACGGCTGTCTCAAAGACAGAGGAGCAAAGTGTAGAATAGGAGTGAAAGTTTAGAATAAATGGCAGGCTGATTTTCAAGCTAGACCAGAGAAACTTTCTAACCATTAAAACTGTCCAAAGCTTCTAAAGGAGGCCTTCACAACCCCCAGGACTAGAGACAATGGCATCTTTGGAAGCCAAGAGAGAAAGAGAACAATGTACACAGCAGCACGAACAGTATTGTCTGAAGAAGTCCAACTGGTTATTCCCAAGGAGCCACAGCCATCTTTGTTTTATTATCCTTATAAAAACCTCCTACCCCAAAATTCAGTCTATGTTTTTCTGGCTCAGAAACCTGTTTTGATTAGAATACGAATAGGTTAGTCTCTCACTAAGCACAAAAAGATGGATGTACAAACCAGAATGTCAATGCATTCATTTATATTCAGCCATAAGGTAGACCAGAAACTCATGTTTGATGTTCCTCATCAAACATCCTCCTCCCCTTGGCAGACAGACTCAATGGGAATAGTTGTGTCCATGGAATCTTAATTCTCAAAGTCTATCAGTCAAGACTTTGGCCTGGCTAATGCCAGGATGGGCTCTGCCCAGACACTGCTGTGACTTCCCTCGATCCTCATTTGCATGGATGGTTTCAGAATGTTCTGCTTTCAGAATGTTCTACTCTATCTTCTCATATTTAAATACCTCAATCTTGTCATTGATAAGTCCTGCCAGCCTAGGAGACTTTTTAATTTTTTATTTTTTTTTAAGATTTTATTTATTTATTAACAGAGAGAGAGAGATCACAAGTAGGCAGAGAGGCAGGCAGAGAGAAAGGAGGAAGCAGGTTCCCTGCCGAGCAGAGAGCTGGATGCGGGCCTTGATCCAAGGACCCTGAGATCATGACCTGAGCCGAAGGCAGAGGCTTTAACCCACTGAGCCACCCAGGAGCCCGAGACTCTTTTTAAAGTGACTTTGTAAATTTCTACTCTTACTAACTGCATTTGAGTTTCATGGCTCAAATCTCACAGGACAGATCTTTTTCTGGTAAAGAAAATGTCACTTGGGTGCCTGGGTGGCTCAGTGAGTTAAAGCCTCTGCCTTCGGCTCAGGTCATGATCTCAGGGTCCTGGGATCAAGGCCTGCGTCCAGCTCTCTGCTCGGCAAGGAGCCCGCTTCCTCCTCTCTCTCTGCCTGCCTTTCTGCCTACTTGTGATCTCTCTCTCTGTCAAATAAATTTAAAAAATCTTGGAAAAAAAAAAACCTTTGAAAACATCACTTGCATAAGGGGAATAGAGGGAATTCTCCTGCACGGGCTTATTGAATATTGTACTGTGAGGCAGTATGAAGTGGTAACTGAGAATGCAGATTCCCCAGAGTGAATACAAGTTCATCACTTACTATGTTACCTTGGGCAAGTTACATAATCTCACTTGCTTCAGCTTCCTCTTCTGCAAAGCAGGGATAATGATCTGCTCATGGGGTTTGCGGCGAGGATGAAATGAGTTAATAAATAAAGTTCGGGGGTGCCTGGGTGGCTCAGTTGGTTGGGCGACTGCCTTCAGCTCAAGTCACGATCCTGGAGACCCTAGGTCGAGCCCCACATCGGGCTCTCTGCTCAGCGGAAAGCCTGCTTCTCCCTCTCTCACTCCCCCTGCTTGTGTTCCCTCTCTAGCTGTGCTTCTCACTGTCAAATAAATAAAATCTTTTTAAAAAATAAATAAATAAAGTCCTTACAGCCAGGCCTGCACCACGTCTATCTCATAGAATGGTTTGCCGCTATGATTACCAGGCCCTGCTATAAACCCTGCCTATGTAATCCTCACCATGAGACAAGTCTAAGTCTTATCTCCACTTTGCAATGAGAGATCCAAAGTTCAGCAATTCCAGAGAGAAAGATGGAACTGAAACTCAAGTCTCTCTCACCATGAGACCAGAATCCACTCGGTCACCCTCATCTCACTGCATCCCTGCATGGATGGTGGGACCACTTTTCTCTTCACTGGGGGGTGGGGGGGTGGGAAGAGCCTGGAGTCTACTTCCATCACCATAGTTCATCCTTAGGCAAGAAAAATGGTCATGTTCTCTGCCTATGGTAAGGCCAGAACTAGCTGGTGAGAAGTATAAGTTATTATTCAGTGTGAGCAGCTGCCTTGGCAGATGTGTCCACAGCTAACAAACACAATGGAAGTTTCATTTCCAGAGTCAAGAGAAAAACTGCCTATCCCAAAACATTCTCCATAACTTTCTCAGAAGTGGATGAGCTAAAGCAATGGGCAGGGCTTGTTCTCTGCTGTTCTCTGCTGTAAAAAACTGCCAGAAGTGCCACTCTGCCAGAATTCCTATACAGCCATTGCCTCTGATCAAGGGTCCCTGGTCCCCCTGCGTTTACTGAACATTTGAACACGGTTCACTGAACCTATAAAAAAGAAAATGGTAAGAGGAAAGGAGAGTCAATGACTTTAAGATTGAAGGCTCCAGGGGCGCCTGGGTGGCTCAGTTGGTTAAGAGACTGCCTTCGGCTGAAGTCATGATCCTGGAGACCCGGGATCAAGTCCCATATCGGGCTCCCTGCTCGGTGGGAAGCCTGCTTCTCCCTCTCTCACTCCCCCTGCTTGTGTTCCCTCTCTGGCTGTGTTTCTCTCTGTCAAATAAATAAAATCTTAAAATAAAAAAAAAGATTGAAGGCTCCAGAAGGAATGCTCATCCACTGAAAGCAGAGCCATACAAGAGAGCAGGGTAGTAGGACAAGTCTGAATTTCAAGCTGTCCTTAATATTGTTGTATGACTTTAAGCAAGGCATTCAACCACTCTGGACTTCTGTTTCCTCTCTTTCAGAATGGATGAATCTCTACCTTGCAGGTTTATTGTAAGGAAGTGCAAATGTACATAAAAGGCTGGGACTATTATTACGGAGATGTAAAGAACCTCCATTAACCTAGGACAATCAAACACTAGGATGGATAGAAACAGTTTTCAAGGGACCAAGAAAGCTAAACATTGAAATTTGTATACATGTAAGTTAACTGCAAGGGAAGAGAGAAAAGGAACAAATATTTTTAGTACCTACTATAGGCCAGAGACCTCATTTGGCCATTTACCCACACTAAATCTCACAAATCCCATGTGGCAGGTTTTATTACCCTCCTTTCACAGATAATGAAAGTGATTATTGGGGAGGCTTTACAAGACCACATAGCTAGTGTGCATGGTGAGCCCGGGAACCAAGGGCTTTCTGACCCCATCCAAACCTCTTTCTGGTCCATCATTCTACATCTGCCTCCAAAGTGAAAACACCAGGAACTCCCCAGAGGAGAATAATGCTTGACATTTATAGAGTAGCCCAGAGCAGTGCTTCGCAAAGTATCTTTGGGTAGAACCCACTTTGTTTTGTCTTGTTTTAATTCACTAATCTATCACAGACTGCGGTATTTGTGAAACATAATAGAAATAAATTACTAGAAATGTAAAATTTTAAAGGAAATACAAAATACCCAACTTTGGTGTGGGGCATAAACAGTGAATTTTGGAACACTGAAAAAATAAAATAATGTAATAAAAAATATAAATTAAAAAATAAAAAATATATAAATTTGTAAATTACCAAGGGAAAAAAAATACCCCATTTTTTTTTCCGTTAGATTTAACACATACAGCATTACTCCATCAAATTCTTGTAAAATTTCCCAAGCATTTGTCCTCAGTTTTATATCTCATCATGGACCAGCCTTGTGGACCACACTTTGAGTAGCACGATCCTACAGTTAAAGCTATCCACATATCCTGGAGAAAGATCTCAAAAAGTCATCTGGGTTTGCCTCCTGTTTCCAGGCAGGATTACGGGAAACTCCCAATGCTGCCAGGTTGTTTTCTTCTTGAGAGCACCTGTTGAAAGTCTAACCCCCAACAGTGTAAGCATAAATCACCTCATACATGCCTTGCTGCCTATTGCACTGTGGCAACGTGGTTCCCAAAAGATGATGCTGCTGCCATTGCCACCATCAAGACCAACCTACCATCCAGTTTGTGGACTGGTGCTCTACCACCTTCAAAGTGGGCATTAATTATCAGCCTCCAGCTGTGGTACCTAGTGGAGACCTGGCCAAATACAGTGAGCGGTGTGCATGCTGAGCTCACCTGGACCACAAGTTCGACCTGATGTATGCCAAGCCTGCCTTTGTTTATGGGCATGTGGGTAAGGGCATGGAGGAAGGAAAGTTTTCTGAGGCCCATGAAGACATGGCTGCCCTTAAGAAGGATTATGAGGACACTGGAGCAGATAGTGCAGAGGGAAAGATGAGGGTAAATAAAGAGTGTTAACTTGTTTGCTACGATTTTACACTCTGTTGTCTTGGGACTGTCTTATTTCTACTTTTTTTTCTTTTCATTATACAAATTAGTAGTTTATTTGTCTTTTTAGTATGGCTGTTTCAAAATTTAACTAAAAGAGAAGCTTAGAACCTGCAGTGACATCAGGGGAAGTCACCTCTGTCCAGTCTGGATCAGAATGTTGGATTCCAAGGTTTATCTGAAGCTTCTGGTTCAGACCTCATCCGTTCTCCCCTAGCGTCCACGCCCCGCCCCATCCACGATGTTTTCCCCTCTTTTTCTTCTCTCCTCTGTAAACACCTGGCCATTGTTGGGTCTCCTGAGACCAGGCAGAGGCAGGAGGTAGAGCATCACTGAGCAGGTGAGGGAGGTAGGACAGATGGAGAAGAAAACCCATAGCCACCACCTATTCCGGTTTTCAGGTGTCAGCCTTGAATATATTGGCTCTCTTTATCTCCCTAACACCCCATGCAGCTAATATCATTGTCACAATTTTATAGATAAGATTTGAAGTTGTTGGAGCAGGGACTGGGACTCAGATCCATCTGAGACTTGCCAGCCTAAGCCCTTAATTCCTACAGTGCAATGCCTAATGGAAGGGAACCGACCACTCTCAAGGCACTACCACCGCTAACCTCAAGCTCCATGCCCTCCCACGTCGTGAGCGAGCCATACCTGCAAAGCCCGCTGTGCCTATTTGCTTTCACATGGCCAGAGACAACAAATGTGCCAAGAGCACTTCCTCACCACCATCTCCTAAAATCCAGGGGCAAATCAGGAAAGGTGTCCTCACTCGGACCACCAAATCCAGATTGCATAACTACAGCAGAGGTCCAGAGGAATATTTTGCAAGTCTCCCCTTTGCCTGCTTACCCCAACACTCCCTTCAGGGCTCGCCTAGGCTCCTCACCCCACACAGACACCACCCTGACCTCTTTCCCTCAGGCTGGACAGGGCACCCTGCCGTGCTGCAACAATGACAGCAACTGTTCACTGCAGACCTGCTCTGTATAATTTCCGGAATCTGGGTGTATCTTACCTCACTTCATTTTTACCATAGCCCTTTGAGGAAAGGTCTATTACCCCTGTTCTCCACAGAAGATAATCGAGGCTCACAGAAGTTAAGTAACTGACACAAAGTCAAAGAGCTAGTAAGGACGGGCGCCTGGGTGGCTCAGTGGGTGACATCTGCCTTCGGCTCAGGTCATGATCTCAGGGTCCTGGGATCAAGGCCCACATCTGGCTGTCTGCTCAGCAGGGAGCCTGCTTCCTCCTCTCTCTCTCTCTGCCTGCCTCTCTGCCTACTTGTGATCTCTCTCTCTGTGTCAAATAAATAAATAAAATCTTAAAAAAAAAAAAAAGAGCTAGTAAGGAACAGAGATGGAAAAGGAACCAAGGTCCCTCCATTGCAGGGCACTGCCACCTATCATGACAGATGCACAAAGAATTCAGCACATGGAAAGTCTCAATAAATAATTCCCTGATACCAGCCAAAATCAGAAGCCGTGGACAAAATAGGAAATGGATTAACATCTTTACGGCAGATCAAACAATGGAATAGTGCTCAACCACGCAAAATGATATTATAGAATAGCTACTGGCATGGAAAGATGTTCTGCCTGTTGAATGAGCAAGGCAGGCTACAGAAAAGAAAGTATAGCCTAACCCTATTCAATATACCTACTATCTAACCATATAGTTAGGTACGCACGCACACATACACACACACTCTTTCAAGAAAACACACACACACACACACACACACACACACGCACACACACCCTTTCCAAAAAAAAATTGCCTAACAATGGGCAAATCTTTGTAATGAGACTGAGAGTAGCCTGTGTTATTATTTTTGTCTACCTACATTTCTAAAGTTTTCATACTAACGACAGCCTCCCTAGCCTTGAAAGAACATACCTGAACACAACTGGAAGGACCACATCAAGAGAGGGTGTGTGACAATAAGGACAAAAGGTTGTTTTATTTTGCCTTTTTTTTTTGTAATGTCCTGTGAGTGAATTAAGTATATCTCGATCTTTCATCACTGGAGCACTATTTATCCCAAAAGAGTCCAGTGATTGAAATGTGGAAGGAATTAGGGTCCCCCAGAGCCAGAATATTTAGTGATCCAAACTGAATTTGCCCAAACTTACTCATTGTTTATTTCTACTGCATGCTCCCAGGACCTGTGTACTTATGATGACTCTGTTTCCCTGATTAGCTGATAATGAGGGGAAAGCAGGGAAACCAACCACCAGCTCTGTGCACTTTTATTATACTCGATGTCACTATCATGAAAGGCTTTGGGGTCTAGAGGTGCCCAGTTGTCTCGGACCCTAGGAAGTGAAAGAGTTCTTCACTGGAGTGTATGAGAGGTCCCTGAGTCTCCACAGTTGACCTCCCCACCAGACCTTCCAACCAAGCTATGTTACCCCCAGATGTGGACTTGCAAAAGGTCTCTTGCTAGGCTTACTGAGATTTTTACATGGTAATCATGTTTTCCAAACCCCAAATTGGCTGTGAGGGAGGTAGCATATAGAGAAAATTATAGCCTCTGGCATCAGAAACACCTGGATACACAGTCCACTCTCAATTACTAGCTGTGTGACTATACACCAGCCTCTTACCCTCTACTGACTTTCACATCCTCCCTATAAAATGGGGACAACACTGTGTTGTTCAGACCACTAACTCAGCTAAGCTATGTGAGAGGCTGTGGCCTTCCCCAGCTGTAGCCCAGTATCCGTAGGTTTTCAATGCATATAAGCTGCTGTTAGATGAGCTGGCTAAGGCTGGAAATGCCACTGGAATACTTAGTAACTGAGTTATTAACAAGTTGGAGGTTGTAGTCATAGGTGAAGATGCTGTGGCTTATACCAAATTTACAGGACAGCTCTCACAACTGAAGCCAGTTTGGAGGTATAGGTATCTTCCACCTCTTTGGTAAGCAGGTAAAACAAAGTTACTGTGATAAGCATATGGATATACTCAACTCTAGTACCCTTCTTTACTTAATCAACATCAAAAACATCTTTCCATGTCAGTACCTTCTCTTCTACATCATGTTACATGAATAAGATATAATTCAGTAACTCACAGGACATTAAAGAAGGACAAAGGCGAAACAGCACAGCCTCTCTGCATGAGGCCCCTGGGGTGCTACTCAGGCCGAGTCATCTAAGACTAGACAGGCCAGATGTGGCACAACACTCCCTCCCACACACACTGCATGCCCGCCACTCAGCGACTTCCCGAGCCATGCAGATAGCTTCAGCCAAAGTTAGAGCGCTTGCATGGGAGCCCACTATGAGATGGAGGCTGCAAGATGGAGTGAAATCCTGCTCTAAAATACAGCGGGTTTTTAAAGAACGACCAGGCAGGGCAGGGGGGCCGGGGGGGTGCACTGGGAGATGGGCTGGTCAGGAAATGCCAGTTTAAAGTTAGCTCTGACCTATTAATCAGCGGCAGGGACAATGATGCAGGAGGGGCGGGAAGGCCGGACATGTGTTCGCGCCAGATTTACAGGCCCAGAACAAAGGGTGGCCTGCTCGTTTAGAGAGTCTCTTTCCCTTTTCCTCTGGCAAAATGAGGACATTGTTTGAAAAGCCAAAAAGAACAAATATTCTAAAGACTGAGGTCATTTCCAGAGATGCAACAGGTTCTGATGGGGATCCATACCCTTGCTGGGGGAGGAAGACTGTGCAAGAGAGCTTGGAGTGGCAGGTGGGACATACAACATGAAGCAGAGGCCACAGACCCCTTACCTGTGCTTTTGGAGGAGCTGGAACCCCTTCCTGGTGCCATTCTGAAGGCATCTGATGAGCCCACCTGAAGCCCCTCAAAATAAATTGGAAGGATTCGGGAACATCTTCCATTCAGTCTGAAATAGTCTGTCTCCTTCCTTCTCTGCTCTTGCAAGATTTTCTGGAAGGCTTTCCTAAGTGTGGGCTGCATAGGATGCCATGGCTCTCAGCTCCCCTCACATCCAGGAGATGATACTGTTTCGGTGTATTTTTCATTTCATTAGACAAGAGGAGAAGAGTCAAGTCAGAAGACTAGGATGGGAAGAAAGGAGAATGGGCTCGTTGGAAAAATAGCCAACCCAATGGATCCCAGTCTTTCAGGGTTTGAGGACCAACCAGCTGAAGCCTTACAGCCTCTCCCCCCACCCCCATGGTCACCACTGTCAGTCAGAGGCTGCTTGCCTCTTATCTGGAACTGCTAAAAAAAAAAAAAAAAAAAAAAGGTCTCCTTGACTCTTGCTTTGCTTTTCTCCCAGCTAACCTGGGTACAGGATGGACTTCTTACATTGGACACATGACCATCTCTTTCCTAGCTAAAAAGTGTTTGGTTACTCTGCATTTTCTTCAGAAAAGAGGTCAGAAACCTCAGCCTAGGAGGAAGGAAGGATCCTTCCTGTTATTTCCCCACTTGCCTTTTTATTGGGGGTCATTCAAAGCCTTAAACTCCACTGAATGACTTCCCAAATGAATGAATGAATAGTAAGGGTAAGATAACTAGATAAGGTTACCCCTAGGCTATATGGAGGTCCATGCAGATATCTCTGTGGGATATATATAGATATATAAACAATTTAAGTCACCTAAAATCAGTGTTTCAGCACCATTCTGACAGCCCAATTTCATGTGATTCTGCAAAAGAAATACACCCTGGACAGCGAAAAAGATGCTTTAACTAAGCAGCCTTTCTGGAACTGGACCTACTCATGAATCCCTGGGACAACCCCATAGGCACCCATACCAAAGCTCCTCTGGGGTACCTGGCGAACCCCATGCATTAGCTTGAGGATGCAAAGCATGTCGAAGAGGAGAAATGAGGACCAGGACTGAAGTGAGTTCAAGTTGGGTTCAACAGCAGACCCTGGTCAATCCTGATCACTGGAGGGGCTTGGAAAATGTTGGGGATGGCATTTCAAAGTTTAGGGGCGCCTGAGGCCCAGGACCCAGGCAGATTCCATACTTGCCCAAGTGGCACTGTTACTTGATAACCATGTGATTATACATTTTGCCATTCCACAAACATTTTCTGAGCACCTACTACACACCAGGCACTTCATTGGAAGCTGAAGTTACATATTTATCGTTATTTATTGCTTGAGAGAGCACATTGTCCTTATCAAGAAGCAAAATTAATAATAATACACCGAGACCTGCAGAGTGTGGGAGCATAGCTATCACTCTGCTGATCAGGAAACTGAGCGGGAAAGGGGCTGTCAGATATTCCATGAAGGTCCAACCAAGCGTTGTACTCCTGGGTGTGGTTAGAAAAGCAGCAGAGAGGTTCTTGAAAGAAAAGGGAAATCCATTGATCTCACTTCCAAAAATAAACCAAAACGTGAGGAGAGAGAGAACGATGACTTAGAGCCTATTCTAAGGTTCACTGGAGGATGGAAATAATGACTAAATTGCATGCGAATTGCTCCACACTGTGCTTTCAGAAACTGCAGAGACTAAGTCAGCTGGTAAAGCCTCTCAGAGCAGAGCAGTGGCAGGTGCAGTGACCCAAGGATCAGGGGACAACGCCAGCTTCTACCTCTCTCTCTGAGCCTCAGTTCCCTCATCAGGGATCACTGCCCTCACAGGTCATAGCAAGATTCAAATGACAGTAAAGGTCATGAACAAGCTGTGGGCACTGAAAGCACCAGCCCTGCACTGCTCATTGTTAATAAAGGGGTCGAGGGGCGATTTTGTGACTTTCTCACCTCACCAAACAAAAACACCCAGAAAGGGGAGTCCCACAACATGAGTTTTTACAAAAGATGAGAGAGTCAAGTAAAGAAACAGAACTCTCCTCAGACTAAACTTGAAGCCCTCAAGAACATAATACCACGTTGTCTTTTCAGTTTTGCACTTGCATGCATAT
The DNA here is from genome assembly GCA_004023965.1 of Spilogale gracilis. Classification (NCBI taxonomy): domain Eukaryota; kingdom Metazoa; phylum Chordata; class Mammalia; order Carnivora; family Mephitidae; genus Spilogale; species Spilogale gracilis. Next base: position 492,563 of record PITA01000024.1, read on the forward strand.
GTACACAGGCACACACCCTCTATAACTTGATCCTTAAACCTCCCTTCCTCCAAGTCATGCTTCTCATCCTAGGGGAATTAGCCCCCCAGAAAACACTTGGGGGTGTTGGGAGGACTTTTGGGTTGTTACACCTCAGATGGAGTAAAGGGTGGCTTGCTACTAGGATCTAGTAGGTAGAGAGGAGGGACACTGCTAAATATCCTACAACACACAGGACAGCCCCACAACAAAGAACTATCCAGCCCAAAATATCAATAGTGCAGAAGTTAAGTTAAACTCCACTCTATAACTTTGTTTATGCTGCCTCTTCCATTCTAAGTGTTCTCTTTCCTCTTCTCTGCGTATTTAAATCCTACCCCTCCAGGGAGAGGAAAGGCCCGATCACGTGCTGCTGGAGGTTTTAAGCCAATACAACCTTTTTGGTAATTTGGCCAGAATCAACAGAATTGTAAACACCCATACCCTTGGAACGAGTCATTTCATTGCCTAATCACACAAAGTCCTGTGCACAAGGATGTTTACTGCAGCACTGTGTGTGATAAGAAAAGAGTAAACACAACCTAACTGATCCTTTTAGGAGGAATCAGTAGCTTTAAATTATAAAGCTTCGATACAAATCATTTATCTACAGCCCTTAAAAGGAGTAAGGTCATTTCCCAAAAAGGTTGATAGGGGAAGGTCACCCAAGCACATTGTTCAGTAAAGCAGCAATGTTCAGGACAGCCTTATTTATATGTCCCACTTGGTAAGAGGCAAAAGGAATGTTCATAAATATAGTGATGGAAAATACCTACACACATATATAAGAAAGTGCTAATAATGGTTGCCTTTGAGGAGGAGAACTTGATCAGGGCCATTAGAAGATTCACTTGCCATTCCATTATCCTTTAGACCACCTGGATTTTTTAACCACATGCAGGCATTTCTTTAGGGGGGAAAAAACAGTTATTAAAAAATTCTTAATTGGTGAATTAAAGTGAAGGACATACATGCATTTATTGCACTTCATTCTTGCAGCTTTTCTGCTGGTTTGAAAATATTTCAAAATAAAAATTTTATGAAAAGCTTCTAGAAAATAAACCTATAGGAGAACATCCTCATCACCTTGAAGTAGGTAAAGATCTCTTAAACAGCACACACATACACACACACACACACACACACACACACACACACAAAACTAACCTTAAGGAAAAAAAATTTATATAATGATTTTCATTAAAATTGAGAATATCTTTCATCAAAAGAGACCATGACAAGGAAGAAGGCAAGTTACAGACCCAGAAAAGAGAACTGTATGTATGTATAACCCAAAAAAAGACTTACATCCATAATATATAAAGGATTCCACCAAATTGATGAGAACAAGTGACCTTTTTTTTTTAAAGATTTTATTTATTTATTTGACAGAGAGATCACAAATAGGCAGAGAGGCAGGCAGGCAGAGAGGAGGAAGCAGGCTCCCCGCTGAGCAGAGAGCCAAATGCGGGCCTCGATCCTAGGACCCTGAGATCATGACCTGAGCCGAAGGCAGAGGCTTTAACCCACCGAGCCACCCAGGCACCCAAGTGACCATTTTTTAAATGAGAAAGTGAGTTGAAAAGACACTAACAAAAAGGATATTCAAATGACTAATATTCATATGAAAAGGTGCTCAAAATCATTAGTCATTAGGGAAATACAACATAAAACCACAATGAAATAGCACTGCTCTCCCACCAGAAGGGCTAAAATCAAAAAGACCATCAATATCAAGTAAGGATGTAGCATAACTGGATTTCTCATACATCACCAGGGGAAGCATAAAATGGCACAAATACTTTAAAAGTTCTTTAGCCACATCTACAAAAGCTGAACATTCCAATCTCACGTCCCTGACCTACCAGATTCTCCTTCCGTAATCTTTCTGATCTATATCATGAGTTTACTGCCCTTTAAATTCTTCTCTAAGCTCTCAAACTTTGGTTCTGTCTAATTGGTATTTGTTGAGCGAAGCTTGGAAATCTTATCACTGGGAATAAGGATATGACCTATTTTATAGGTCCTGCAAGACCCGTGGACTAGAAGGAGGTGCAGACAGACACACACTGTAGAAGACAGACACTACTTTAGACTAACCTTCTCTTCCCAACTAAATTCCAAGTTCAGGTCCCTGCCTCACACTTCCTTCTCATTTGGTGCCCGAATCCACACTGACCTGAATGAGAAAGTAAAAACTTGCTGAGCTGATGCAGTCAGCATGTGTTGACAATATCAAGAACGATCTGGGCTAGGTAAAGGGAATAGATTTTGGTCACTGACAACAGCTTCAATAAGAAGATATATAAAACCTAGTGCCATGCTGGCCAATTTTATATCCATTAGCTCATGCCATCCTCAGAATAATCCTGAGAAGTAGGTATTCTTCCTACCATTTGACAGAAGAGATAACTAAGTTTAAGACAGATTATGTTATTTGTTAAGGTCATGTAGCCAGGAACTGGCAATGCTGGGAGCCAAATACCTGACCCCTTATATTAAATTTGGTTCTTTCCACTACATCACATACTTTAGAAGCAGTCTTAGACAACTCCAGAGATGTGTAAATCTAAACTGGTCTCTGGCTTTGGTCCCTTGCACATGCTTCTTGCCCTGAAACACTACACATCCACCAACTTTTCTCTCCTCGTATCTCGCCACCTCATGACCAATTCCTCTTCCTTCTTTAGATCTCAACTTTAATTTTAGTCTTTCCAAAAGGCTTCTCCCATACTCTGAACAAGTTTTGATGTTCTGGTCATGAGAAACCAAAGCTCCATATACCTCAGACCTTCCAACACCCTATATTGTCATTAATAGTTTCAAGCTGTCTTCCCCTCAAGCTGTGAACTGCTATCTTTACTATTCATTGCAGAATTCCCAATGCCTTGCACATAGGACAGCTTCATTACACTTTGGTAAATGAATGGATGGATGGAAAGTTAACAGCATTCTTCTGAATCTAAGTTGAACCCTAACTGTTCTCATCAATCGGTCTACCAAAACCTGGTAAGATCAAAAAGGAAGACCCTATATATCAGGTGGATCAAGAAAGTGCAGATTCTCATTCTGTTCTTAGACTTATTTGTTGGGATATCCACCCCTCTTCTGTAACTTAATTTCGCCAATTGCACAATAGCAGCATTATACTAGAGTAATTCTATAACTTTGCCTGTTACCACTGCTCTGGCACCTTCAAAGAACTTGGCCAGGCCCATGCTCAACCTGTGCTAGGAAGTCAGCTCTGCCTAGACCCAATTGCATTTCCATCTGTGGGAGATCAGCTACTATGGCTTCATCTGCTTTTGTGGAAGATCTGTGGCTGCGAGGTAATACATGGTGATGAAATAAAACTCATGAATGACAGCATGTGACCCCTAATATTCCCCTGGTATGCTTTCTTATAACAATCAGTGGTTCAGAACTATTTTAATTCAGGGCTTCCAGCCCCGCTACGCCAACTTTTGTCCAGCTGTTCTTGGAAAGTCCAAATTTTATATGGTATCACAGTTTTGAGAAAAATTCTCTGGGAAAAAATGAGTAGAATTAAATTATTATCCCTTTAAAAAATATGCCTTGTAAATAATTAAGGATGCCAGAAGCAATCTACCCTCACCCTGTACAGCATCCTTGTCAGGTGGTCATGCAATCCATCTCAAAAGTTTCTAATTATGAGCAATCTCACTACCTTCGAGGCAGCACATTCCACATTTGACAGTTCTAATCAGAAGAAAGTTGTTTATTATTGCTGAAGTCTGCCATGCTGTAACTTTTCTCCCATTAGGCTGGTTCTGTCCTTTTTTTTTTTTTTTTTAATATTTTTCTTGGGGCACCTGGGTGGCTCAGTTGGTTGGGCAACTGCCTTCGGCTCGGGTCATGGTCCTGGAGACGGGATCGAGCACTGCATCAGGCTCCCTGCTTGGCGGGAGGCCTGCTTCTCCCTCTCTCACTCCCCCTGCTTATGTTCCCTCGCTAGCTGTGTTTCTGTCATAAAATTTAAAGATTTTATTTATCTGATAGAGCTGGAACTCCTCTTGGATGATACAATTCAGGGTGATTTTCCTTTCTTTATCCTTTCTGGTTGTGCTCACCTTTTTGTATTATCTATAATTTTATAATTTAAAAAATAAAAAAAGATATTTTTATTCTAAAAATATATGCAAAATACTTTTAATGTTCCTCTTAAACATTTTTTTTAAGCTAAGCCTTCCCAACTCCTTCAATATTTCTTCAGATGAAAGGAAATGGAGCCCCTCCTTTCTTCAGAAGCCCCTACCTCCAGGTTACCTAGATCCCCCTTAAGTACAGTAGCAAGAACAGAATATACTGTGATGTAGATGTGGTCTGTCCAGCCCAGAGTGTAATGACACTCACCTCCAGATCAGCACTGATGTCACCACACCTCAGTGCTATCTACGTGGAGCTTCCTGGTTTTTTTCACACATGGGTGGTTGTTAAGCTACCCACATGGGGATGCTAGGTTACTGGGGCCCAGGTCAAAGACTTGCCTTCTATCTCCACTGACATTTTATCAGCCTACATTGGCCTCATCTTTTCAGCCTGTAAAGAGCTTTATGAGCCTAGACCACCCAACCAGCACCTTTGTTGTCCCCCTCAGCAATTAATAATTCTGAAATGACACGGTCATTTTCTCCCAAGGTTATCCCAGTTCCTCCTCATAGAACAAATTTAGATGGATTCCCCAAGCTGTTCTCTCTATGCTCGGGTAGATGAAATGGTCTACTCTGCAAGTCAAAAGCATCTATTTTCTCCAGTCCATTCCTATTGGTAGGAATGTAGGCTGATACAGAGTTTCAGGAAGGCAACCAGAGTATGTTTAAATAAACATTAAATGTAGATAACCTTTGAAACTAAAATTACACTTCTATATATGTTTCTTCAAGCATTATCTTAATTCTGTAATTTGACTTTAAGGATAACTTCTAGAGGGGTGCCTCGGTGGTTCAGTCAGTTAAATGTCTGCCTTCAGCGCAGGTCACGATCGCAGGGTCCTGAAATTGAGCCCCACATTGGGGTCCCTGCTCAGTGGGGAGTTTTCTTCTTCCTCTCCCTCTGTCTGCATTCCCCTTGCTTGTTCTCTCTTTCTCACTCTCTGTCAAATAAATAAGATCTTTTCAAAAAAAGATAACTTCTTAGAAGAATCTTATATATGTGTGTGTATGTTCATTTTTTTAAATTTTTTTTTAAAGATTTTATTTATTTGACAGAGAGAAGCACAGCCAGAGAGAGAACACAAGCAGGGGGAGTGAGAGAGGGAGAAGCAGGCTTCCCGCCGAGCAGGGAGCCCGATGTGGGACTCAATCCCGGGTCTCCTGAGGATTGACCTGAGCCAAAGGCAGTCGCTTAACCAACTGAGTCACCCAGGCACCCCAGTTTTTAGTCATCTTAAACACTGCAATGATTAATAATGAACATACAGGGGCAACTATTGGGACTTCATGATAAAATCCTTTACCCAGCAAAGGAAACAGTCAACAAAACTAAAAGGCAACCTATGGAATGAAAGAAGATATTTGTAAATGTCTTACCAGATAAAGGCCTAGTATCCAAAAATCTATAAAGAACTTATCAAATTCAATACCCAAAAACAAAAAATCTGGTCAAGAAATGGGCAGAAGACATGAACAGACATCTCTCCAAAGACACCATACAAATGACCAATAGACACATGAAAAAAATGCTCAACATCACTTCTCAGGGAAATATAAACCAAAACCACAATGAGATACCACCTCATACCAGAATGGCTAAAATTAACAACTCAGGAAACAACCAATGTCGGTGAAATTGTGGAGAAAGGGGAACCCTCTTACACTGTTAGTAGGAATGCAGACCGGAGCAGCCACTCTGGAAAACAGTATGGAGGTTCTTCAAAAAGGGTAAAAATAAAGCTACCCTATGACCTAGCAATTGCACTACTAAGTATTTATCCAAAGGATAAAAACATGGTGATTCGAAGGGGCATGTTCACCTCAATGTTTATAGCAGCAATGTCCACAATAGCCAAACTATGGAAAGAGCCCAGATGTCCATCAACAGGTGAACAGGTAAAAAAGATGTGATATATATAATATTACATTATATATATATATATATATATGTATATGTCTATAATGGAATATTACTCTGCCATTAAGAAGAATGAAATCTTGCCATTTGCAATGACCTGAATGGAACTAGAGGGTATTATGCTAAGCGAAGTAAGTCAGAGAAAGACAAATATCATATGATTTCACTCATATGTGGAATTTAAGAAACAAAACAGATGAACATAGGGGAAGGGAAAGAAAAATAAAATAAGATGAAATTGAGAGGGAGGCAAACCATACAGACGCTGAACTCTAGGAAATAAATTGAGGGCTGCTATAGGGGAGGTGGGTTGGGGAGAGGGGAAGGGATAATTGGGTGATGGGCATTAAGGAAGGCACTGGATGTAATGAGTGCTAGGTGTCATACACAACTGATGAATCACTAAATTCTAACTCTGCAACTAAATTTTAAAATAGTTAATTGATTTTTTAAAAACTGGAAGCAAACTGTTAAACAGTGGACCATGTAATCAATGTATGAGAGTCTATATAATTTCATACAACACAGAAACTAAAAATGATGGCATAGTACCATAATTGCTAATATGGATATTAACAACATATCAAATGGAAAAAAGTAGGATTAGTTCAAACTCTCTTTAAGAAAATGATATACAAGGGCGCCTGGGTGGCTCAGTCGTTAAGTGTCTGCTTTCAGCTCAGGTCATGATCCGAGGGTCCTGGGATTGAGCCCTACATCGGGCTCCCTGCTCGGCAGGAAGCCTGCTTCTCCCTCTCCCTCTGCCCCTGCTTGTGTTCCCTCTCTCACTATGTCTCTCTCTGTCAAAAAATAAATAAAATCTTTAAAAAAGTAATTAATTAATTTTTAAAAAGAAAAAGATATACAGAAAAGAAAAATGTTTGAAAGGACAGGTTTCAAAGTTTCAAGAGGTTATTTCTAAATTATAAAGTACAGATAACCTTTATTCTCTTATTATGCTTTTCCATAGTGCCTACATTTTCTATACTGATCATGCACCATTCTTTAATAACTAGGATGTCAATAATATTTATCTAGGGATTCTTAAAATATGTACTTCTCTGCCTGCAAAAAAATGATGGTTTATACTTTAAGTCCCATTTGTTGCTATATCCTACATTAATTTTTCTGTAAAAAGCCAGACAGTGAATACCTCAGATTTTGTAGGCTGGAGAGTCTTCATTATAACTACTTAACTCTTGTGTTGTACAACAAAAGCAGTAACACTATGTAAACAAATGAGTTTGGCTGTGTTCCATTAAAACTTTATTTACAAAAACAGGTTGTAGGCTGGATTTCGCTCATAGGCAATAGCTTGTCAGCCCCTGTTCTAGACCCACATCCAAAGTGCATTTTCCTGGGCACCTGGGTGGGTCAGTGGGTTAAAGCCTCTGCCTTCGGCTCAAGTCATGATCTCAGGGTCCTGGGATGGAGGCCCACATCGGGCTCTCTGCTCAGCAGGGAATCTGCTTCCTCCTCTCTCTCTGCCTATTTGGATCTCTCTGTGTCAAATAAATAAATAAAATCTTTTCTTTAAAAGTGCATTTTCCTTTTCCTACTTGGTATTTGCAATCTGTCACACATAGCTTGTATCAATTAGCTTTTGCTGCATAACAAATCATCCCAAATAGCAACTAAAAACAATAACCATTTGCTCATTTAGGAGTCTAAGAGTCAGAAGTTTGAGCTTGAATCAGCTAGGACCGCCCAGCTCTACTCCATTTGGGATCAACTGGGCCCACTCACATATCTGAGGTCAGCTGCCCATCAACAGCCTCACACATGTCTGGCTGGCTGGCAGGAGGGATGATGGAAGTAACTAAGCCATCTGTCTCTCATCATCTGGCATGTTGCCTGGGTTATACCGTGAACACCCAAGAGCAGCCATAGGGGTTTAACCCTAACGCAAAGAATTTTTCAAGTCTCTGACTACATCAGTATGTAGTACCTTACTAACCAAATAAGTCACATGGCCAAGTCCAGATCCCAGAGTTGGAGGTCCCACCTCCTGAGGAAAGAAACTGCAGTCACATGCAAAGGGCTATGCATACAGGCTGTAAAGTAAGTTGTGACCATTTTTTGCAATCTGACAGAGTCCCTTGACAATCTCAACTCTGGTCCTACGGCCTTCCAGAAGCTCTTCTAGGTATCTTTCATTCAGGTGGTGGCTATCCTACAGAGCTCTCCAACACTTTTCCTTGAACAAGTCCACTGCAATATCTTTGGGTTGAGAAGCACAATCTCAAACATCTTTTCCAAAGTCAGGATCATAATTTTTCTCACCTGCAGTCAATTGTTAATTCATCTTGGAAAAGTGAGTTGAGCAGCTATTTATAAATCTGCTCAAACTATTTCTCCATTCTGATTTTCCTCTTCAAAACTTATATTTAAATCATTAGCTTGCATCCTTTCCCATTCACTGAATTTTCCCTACTTTCCATGTGTTCATATTCAGTCCTTTGAAAACTAAAGATTATAAAACTGGGACGGTTCCCATGGTGACACATTGGCTTCTTTGATCCTCTTACTGTCACATGGCAAGTGAACCACCCAGACAGCTGAGGCTCATTATAATCCCTTCTGTGAAGAGGGATCATGCCTTCTTCATTCACCCTCCTTCCTCCCAATAGCATATACAAGATTGCTGGCAACCTTTAAAAGAAAAGACTTTTAAATCTTGCTCAACAATGATCACTGATTGCGATACTAAACGACAGCTGAGATGTACAGAAAAGAGCACTAAACGTGGAGTCAGAAGGTCCAACTGGGTTCACAGCCAGCTTCCACCACCACTGGCATAGCCTGTGACAAGTAATTTTCATTTTTCTCATGTGAAAGCACCCAGTATAATATAGAGAACAAACAGAATGTTCAATAAATGTTTGCTCATTCATGTTTGCCCACAGTTGTGTGCAAACCACTACGGGAAAGGACCACAAAAGGTTCAGAGATCAGTAAGACCCAGAGTGCAGCAGGGAGCTCACAAAACAGTAGTGAGTGCAAGTTCACAGCCCAAAGCTTCCATTTTTTTTCTTATTCTCAATAAAAAGATGACATAGGAAGAAAATACTTTTAAACATTTGTGAACTTCTGAGCTTAATAAGGAGAAAATGCATGGCAATGATAATGGCCTTCAGACTCATTTTGTCATCCAGGTCATCACCATCTTCAGCCCCAAGTCCTGATTTATTTCCTATGGAAGAAACTCTCCAGTATCAGCCCACTGTCAGTGCAGCTTCCGGCATCCCATCCTTGTTAGGTGATATCTCAAGTAGGGTTTAGGAAGCTCCATTCACCCAAGGAGTAGATAGAACTGTGTAATGAGGTCATGGAGTCACAAATGGCAACTGCTTTGGCAAGAGAATCTCTGGATAGAAAAGAGTAAGCGCAAAGATCAAAGGCAGCTATCTTTTTACAAGAAATAAAAGTGATTTCATTTTGGCTCATACCAAATGGTTGCTTGTTTTCATTCTGAAAAAAAAAATTGGGGGCGCCTGGGTGGCTCAGTGGTTGAGCCTCTGCCTTCTGCTCAGGTCATGATCCCGGAGTCCTGGGATCAAGCCCCATGTCAGGCTGCCTGCTTGGTGGGAAGCCTGCTTCTCACTCTCTCACTCCCGCTGCTTGTGTTCCCTCGCTGGCTGTTTTTCTCTCTGTCAAATAAACAAAATCTTTTTTTAAAAAAATGACAAGAGAAAATTTGAAAATAAAGATTCAGCTTAAATTAGAGTTTATTGCAAACCCAATCTGTTATTTGGGTGATCATGAGAAAATTAAACTCTTGGAAGCTTAGAATATTCATCTTTAAAGTAAGCATGATTATCTTTATAATCTCTGATAACATAGCAACACCTAGGAGAGTGAACTCCAAAAATAAAAAAATAAATGAAAAATACACTCTACAGTATTTGGTCTTTGGTACCTCGAAGTGGTTTTAGGAGAAAAAGCCAAAGAATTTTGTACCTAACATGGAGAGTTCCCAGGAAATATGATAAAAAGACACTTTCTATTCAATAACCCCATCCTCAGCAACATTTATCTTCAGTTTTATAGATCAGGCTCAACAGAGTTAGGCAAGTGGACCAAGACCACGGAGCTACTAAGAGGCAGGTATTCCTAACTCCAGAACGTATGCTCCTTCTCAGCCACTGCCCAAAATATGCTTACCATAGCCATAAACTAGAACAGAATAAGGGTTTGGTAACCCACTGGGAATGGTTCTCCCACAGAAACACCTGGATTAGAGCTTGGTGGAGGGGAGGAGTGCCTGGAGAAGGATGGAAGTGCCTGGTGGGCACTCTGGGGAGCTGTGTTCAGTCTGGCCTCATGCACAGTCTGCACCAATGAGCAGGAAGAGGGTGTAGCTCTGGTTCTAATGAACTTCACAGATGCTGGAGACATGCTGTAAACACCAGTGGGTGTGAGTGACCAGGAGGGTGGAGGGGCCACAATGGGCTGCTCCAGCCTCTCAGAGCCAGTAGAAATATGGGCAAGAGGTGATGAAGGAAACTCCATCCACTGGGGCTTGTTTGGGAACAGAAGGCAGGCCAGTGACACTCTGGATAAGAGGAAAGGGTCTGTGGAAGTAAGAGTGACCCTGACTCCAAAGGGAGAGATGATAAAAAGACCTTAGGGCTCTGAACTGAGGGGCCTTCATCCCCCAGCAAGTATTGGTGGAGTACTTCCTGGTACTCAACTCTAAAGTGAAGGTCTGAGTCTAAGACTTGGTCGCTGCTTACCAAATAATAGTGCAATTAACATTAATTAATTTGAATCCTGGCTCCCCCACTTATTAGCTGGGTGACTTGGCAAATCGCTAGCAACTTTAAGTTCTACTTTTCTCAACTGCAAAATGAGTATAATAATTAGTATCTTCTATCTGCAGTCGTCATGAGGCTTAAATGACATAATATACATGGGGGGAAAAACATACTTGGCACCGTGCCTAGCCCAAGCTAAGCCCTTACAGTGGCTGCTAATATTATCAAGCCTCTCTTCTGTACCCAGGTTCTAGGCTTGACATTATCTGACTGCTGGATAAGCAGGAAAGCACAGGACATGCAAGCTGGCACACTGAAAACAGATTTTATTAAAAAGAGTATTTGTTGAGGTCTGGGTAGGATGAGGGGGAATAACTGGATGGATTTTGGGAACCAGGAACTTACAACATTAAGGACCTGATTTCCCCCCACTCCTCCCACCCAATCTTTGTTGAAAGCTAGAGTCCAAGGATGTTGGCCATCACCAATGAGAACTGGAGCTGCAGTGTGGAGTGAGGCATGCACTATTGGCCAAGAACCAAGCAAAAGCAGGGGAAGTAGTTAGGGGAACCTCTCCACTCCCCCGACATGCTGTCCAATCTTCTGCCAATACCTCCCACTGGTTGAGCTCCAGGTGAAGGTGGAGGGCAGAGTGCTGTCACAGTCAGTTTCTTGGACACCAAGGAGATAGAGCTGAGGATGGTGGAGCACAGATTTGGGAGAGAGCAAAGAGAACAGCAGCCCAGGCTCACAAACTCATTTAATTGGTCTTATTAACCCTAAGAAAGTGGGTGTCATGATCTTTTTTCAGATGATGGAATTTGGCACAGTAAGGTGCAGTAACTCACTAGAAACTTAGCTAAAAAAAAACAAAATGGTGGAGCCCCCCCATTGGAATCCAAATCCAACTCACCACACTGCCTCAATAGCTCCAGTCATGTCAATCATCAACAGAATAGATCTGGAGGCCCCTTGTAGTCCAAAAGGATTGAGTGGGAGGGTTTTCCCACATGAATCCAAAAGGTTGCATAGGATTTTAAATAAGCGTGGGTTACGGGGCAGTCTATAAAGACAAGCTGAATTTTAAAAATGGAGCCCTGTGTCCCCATTTGGGTTAGGAGTTCATCATCCCAGCGCTCCCTATGGGACCAGAAGAGAGATGACAGCTAGCAGGCACAGCTTACACTAATACAGCACTTCCAAGTGCCAGCACTATTCCAAGTACTTTATGTGTTTACATGCTTTAATAGTAGATTTAATTCACTTAATCATCAGTAAATCATTAATCAAACATGGACACTGCCCTTGAAAAACCGGCACAGTCCATGATAAGAGATTTATTTACAGATAATTTCAGCAATATGATCATTGCTATGTCAGAGGGGCAACCAGATGTTTAAGAGCAAAGAGAAAAATCAGTAAACCAATGGTGTGCTCGAGGTAGCTCTTAACCAGATTCAAGGAGCCGTCTCTTCCGAACTAAGCATTCAATGACCATATTGAGAAGTTAAAATCAATCAGCAATGGTGGGAGTAACTGGTAATCACTATAAATGAAGGCAGTTGCTATTGGGTATTTGCTTGTTTGGATGGACTACTGGTAAACATTCACCCACATATCATTGCCCAGATGACTGCCCAGCAGAGGAAGTACTTGAGGCACTTATTTATAAGGAGATGGAAAGGTGCCCTCCTCCCCTTCTATTTCTTTCCCACATCCCTTGTCCCAGCCTCTTGGGGCAAATCAAGGCACAACTCCACTCAACCCTTGTATACTGTTCTACCCTCTGCCCTCTGCCCTCTGCCCTCTGTTGGGAAGACTCTTTCTCTTATCTATCAGAGAAGCTCTTATTCCTGGTGAGTCTCTTTGCAGACATTGTACATGCAAACACCTACTAAGGACCCAATGCCAGCTGAACAACCTTGGCCATCCTCGCCATCTCAGAGTTCTGTTTTCCGAGGTTATAAAAAAGGGGAAATACAAGCTGCCCTGTCTACTCCACAGACTTGTGGAAATGGAATAAGATGGTCTGAGGGCCACACAGGAGAGGTGAGCATCAACAAAGGCATGCAATGAAACACTGGACGTCAATACTAGGAGCAAGCTCAGAAACCATTGAAACCAATCTTCTCAATTTACAATTGAGAAAACCAAAGCGCTTTTAGCTAGCGTGTTCCTTGGCTAGGTTACTTAGGGCAGTGGAAAAACATGATCCCATGAGTGTCCCAGAAGATCTCTCCTGGGTGCCCACCATGGACTTGTGGGAACCACCAGGCCAGACCTCCCAGGAATGAGATTCTGGAATCAGTGCAGAAATAACAACTGCCCCGAACTTTCTAGGCAGTGGGCCAGGGGGAGGAGGGCTGCATCTTGAGGGAAGAGAAACCAGGTGGGCCACTGCTATGCAGAGACCTGGCAGGGCCCTTTGGAACTTTCCCTAGTATGGCAGTGTGGCTCACACTGTCTCAACCCCTACCCCAGCAAAAGAAAGGAAGGAGGAGAGATGGGGAGGGGGGTGCGTGTGAGGAGAAATGGAGTACTGTAGCACAGGGTCTCTCTCAGACAGGGGGTGCTGGGGGCAGGGGTACTCAGGGCAGTGAGACGAGGCATCACCAGTCACAAGGGTAACACTGAGGTGAGGTTAAGACTTGAGGGACAGTCTCAGGGGAGACACAGGTGAAGAGCAGTACACACAAGGCAGAGGGGCACCAACAGGGCCCCAAGACCAGAGGCGGAACCAGGGCACCTGGGTTAATCTGTCAGTTAAGCGTCTGCCAGGGTCCTGGGATCAAGCCCCATGTTGGGCTCTCTGCTCAGTTGCGGTCTGCTTCTCCCTCTCCCCCTGTGATCTCTCTCGCTCTCCTTTTCTCAAATAAATGAATCTCTTAAAAAAGAAAAAAAAGTGGATACCAAGGAACTAAAGAACTGGAGGACACTGCCCAGGTCCCTGAGAAAAGGCAGGAAGGGTGAGGCTATAGTTCTGCACACTCTCCTCATAGGAGTTCTCAGTAAGGATTCAGTTGTGTTTCTAATGATGTTTTTATTACCCCAGTACTGCGTCAACATGTTCTCAATGCCAACAATTCAAATATGACAGACAAAGCAGAAATCTCCCTTGCTATCCTCCCCATCCTACCACTCTCCCCAGAGGCTCATTTTGATACACATCTTTCCAAGCCTTTTTCTATGAGTTTGCATCCGTAATATGTTCAGAGGGAAAATACGCAGTAGTGTATGTGGTTTTGTAGCAAAGGAATCAACCATGCACACTTTTCTGGATCTTACTATTTGAGATGGCTGCACATACACACATGGCAGAACCACCAACTTCTCTGTAAATGCCCCCCCTATAATTCCATGGTCTGGGGGAGTGAGGGATTATCTATTCAAGCCCTCATCAATGGACACCATAGACTGCTTCCAGTTTTTTGTGTTCAAGCAAAGCTCTTAATGAGCATCCCTTACAAGCTTGTCACCAGAAAGCAAACTATATCTCATATATACTATTTTTTATTTCATATATATATACACATATATGTATATATGAAATATATACATGTGTATATTACGGAAAAAACTTATTTTCAGTAGTGAGAATCACATAGGAGAAGCGTGCACTTCAACCTCTGATTGATGCACCCCCTGATTTCAAACCAGTCTAGACAAAGAACTTGAAAGAATGGCATCAGGAACTCTGATTGCATATATCTAAGTTGGGACCAAAGAATTTCATAAGACATTACCATCTCCACTTGTGAGGACTCTGTATATTTTGTGTCCCTTAGTCATCATTTGGGTGAGTTCTACATATTTATGCTTGTTCTTTTTTTTTCATCTATCCTCATAAATCAATCCCTGCAGTCTCTTAATCAAAGCCAGCTTTTCAAATGAAACTGTAGCCGGGTGTTTAACTAACTAAATATTGTTTTTCCCCCAGCATTGACAGAAAGGGGGTGGGATGTGGCCTCCATAATTGTCGTCCCTTCCTCAGCGACCCCAGGAAACCACGTGCAGCCCTAGCCCTTATTGACAGAGCCCCAGGTGGGTGGTAGCAGTGGGTTTGGAGGGAGTGAGGTTTTCCTCTGCTCTCTGGATTTTGTTCTCTATACGCCTGGGATCCCCAGGAAGTAGGTCACCCATCCCTGGGCCACCCTTAGTAGAGGAAGGCAAAGTGTGAAGCTGCCCAGAATGGCAGCCAGCCAATGATACTGCCTGCCTATGGAGAGAGCAAGCCTCTTGCACTCTCCTGCCCCCAGCCCTGCCAGCCTCAGGCTGCAACTGTCCTTGGAGAACAGATGTCAGCTCCCAATATCCCAATTCCAACAAGCTCCTACTCTGGTCTCAGGTGGTTACTGGTATGACCTCAAAGCCAATGAGATTTGTCCATTGCCCCCTGAAAACCATTCTTAAACCCTGCCTTGAAACTCTCCTCAATTCTCCAATTTGCCCACCCACCCCAACTCACCATCTAGGATAGTGATTCTCAAAGTGTGGTCACTGGACCAGCCACAGCATCATCTGGGAACTCATAAGAAATGCAAATACTCCAGCCCCACCCTAGACCTACTGGAAGAGAATCTCTGGGTGGGGTCCAGCCATGTGTGTTCTACAGAGCCCTCCAGGTGATTCTGATGCAGGCTCACATTTGAGAACCACACTCACAGAACGATGTCCAAGCTCCTAATACAAACACCCCAGTCTTCAAGGCACTGGCCCTGTCAACCCCTCCAGCCTTACCTCTCACTGCTCTCCCTGCAGAACTCTACAGCACATGGAACAAATACATCTAGGTGGGTCTCTTCTCATCTCTGTGCTCACTGTCCCTCTATCTGGCATGCCCTTGCCCACCTGACTTCAGGTATCAAATGCCTACCCCATCTTTTAAGTACCAGTTCAGTGTCCCCTAGAAAGCCTTCCTTCACCTCTCCAAAAAGAAATAAAGATAGTTAGGGGTTCCTGGGTGGCTCAGTTGTTAAGCAACTGCCTTCAGCTCAGGTCATGATCCCGGAGTCCCGGGATCGGGCCCCACATCAGGCTCCTTGCTCAGCGGGAAGCCTGCTTCTCCCTCTGTCACTCCCCCTGCTTGTGGTCTCTCTCTGTGTTTCTCTCTGTCAAATAAATAAAAAAAATATTTTTTAAAATAAATAAAAATAGTTAACATCTATGGGGTGCTTATTCTATTCTGGGTAATGTTCCAAGAATTTATTTAATAAAACTTAATCCTCTCAATAACTCTACAAGGAAGGTATGACTATTACTCCCATTTCACAGATGAAGAATATGAAGAAACACAGACCCAGAAAGCTTAAATGTTGACCAAGTTAGTAGGAGGTGAAATTGGTATTTGAGCCCTTGGCTCTGGAGGGATTCATCTTTGTTCTAATTGACCCTGTGATGTATCCAGCCCAATGTTTTAAGTGCCTCACCTTGGGCCCCCTCAGAACACACCTGCTCCCCCTGCCCCATGACAGCCCTTCGGTTGTGTAAAGAGGACTGTTGTGTGCTTCTCCAGGCCAACTCCCCCTGTTCACTCGACTGGCCTCCATGTGACTTGGCTCCACACCCACAGCTGCCAGCCCTCTCACCACAGCTGGCTTCTGAGCGGAGGAGGCCTGCATGCTCCCCTCTCATTGGCTGCCTTTGATTTCTCTGATTTCCTGTTTCAAATTGCAGGGCCCAAGCCTTTGCATCAGAATGATGACATGACATGCTTTCTGAAAAATCTCATTTTCTAAAGGCATTTCCTATTGATTTCCTTCCTTATGGAGGCCCCTCCCAGCCTGCTTCTGTTAAAAAAGAAAGAAAGTGGGGAGAAAAAGAAATCTGTGTTTTTCCAAGCTCATTCGGGCTGGCAGAGTGCTGCCCAAGTCCCCCTGGGGATGAGCTGCTCAACCAGTGCTTCCCAAAACCAGGGGCTCTAGACCTATCCCTGAAAATCCAACCACCGAAATTTCCCTCAAATCCCTCCCATTACTACCTGTGTGGGATGTGTGGCAGGATCGTTTCTCTTCCCTGGCTGGAAAGATCTGCCTTGGAACTGAGAGGACCCCTTCCCATCTTTCCTTGGCTTAGGGAGTCAAGTTTGCTCCTCCTAGAAGGCCTGCTGCTGTGCTCATGAGAGCCCGCACTTCTCACTCAAAGCGGGTCTGAGTGCTGACTTTGGAATCTGATGAGCCCGCACTTGAACTGCAGCTCCTTGTTGGCTGGACAGCATTGAAGAAGGCTTTAAGCACTCTGATCCAAAGTCCTCATTTGTAAAATTGGGCAAAGATAATGCTATTAGTTTCCCAGGGCCACTGTAACAAAAGAACATGAGTTGGTGGCTTAAAACATGGAAATATGGTCTTTCACAGTTGTGAAGACCAAGAGTCCAAAATCAAAGTGTTCGCAAGGTTATGCTCCCGCTGAAGACTCTAAGGGGATTCTTCCTTGACTCTGCCAGCTGCTAGTGGTAAGCCTTGGCTTTCCTGCCTCATTCCTATCTCTGCCTCCATCTTCACACAGCATTCTTCTCCTCTAACCATGGGTCTCATATAAGGACACCATTCATCTGTATTTAGGACCCACCTGACAATCAATGATCTCATCTCAATATCCTCAACTTAATTATATTTTGCAAACATCCTTTTTCCAAGTCAGGTAATATTCATAGGATCCTAGGTTGAGACATAGGCATATCTTGTGGGGGCCATCACTGAATGCACTACAAATACCTACATCACAGGGTCACAATACAGTTAAAATGGAAGCACCAACAGAAGGTGCCTGGTGGAATGCCAGGCACCCGGCAAGTGTATACATTTGGTTTCCCTCTCCCCTGACTCTATCACCACCTTGCCTCATTCCCTGTCCCAGGAATCTGGCCTCAGCTGGCTGCTTTCAGCTAGCCCAAGGCCAGTAACAGTCACATTAACAACCTCTTCATGATCATGGCTCACAAAGCCCTCCTTTATATATAGACCCATCTGACTTATATCAAAAGCCTGGTGAAGTAAGCATGGAAAGTTCTTCATTTATCCCCATTTTACAGATGGGTACATGGAGATTCAGAGAGCTACATCACTTGCTAGTAACTGGCATATTAAATGAGGCTATTCAATTTCCCTAAGTTCTAATGTGTGAGCAGAGGGTGACCCTGATGATGATGCTCAGCTGTGGGTCATCTGGAGGTGACAAGAATGCAGAGGGCTGCCCAAGAAATGTCATTCCTGCCAAAGGTCAAAATCCACCTCTTCCTTTGCTGCTAGCCAAATGATAAGTATAAACAGTACAGTAATCCCTGAGCTTCTATCAGGGTACCTGCCCACCGCATGCTTCCACTGATGTCTGAATGAACTCATAGTAGAAGTTCTTATTTCAGGGACTTCTTGTGGCCAAGGGTCAAGCAGAAAATGTTCTCAAAACCATGAGTTCCTGGCCTAGGGCAGGTACTGCAACAAACTTTTGCAGCAAAAAGGGAAGGAGGAAGCTCTGCCTGGATTGAAGGCCCAGCTCAGATGCTCACTCACAAGCTGTATGATGTTAGACATATATGAAGCCCTCTTTGTGCCTCAACCCAGCCACATGTGGGCAAAGCAGGTTTGACCAAGATGCCGGCTGAGTCTTTCTATGTTGGCTTATCTGAAATGATGCATGTAGTTGGAATTAAGCTGAGTCTATGGAGTCCAAGCCTATGGAGTTCTCAGCCTGCTGCTTCCTAAGACTGAGTCTCGTTGCTTGCAACATCAATAAGATACCAGTAAGGATGTGTATTTCCTACTTAGCTTCTCCTCCTAAGCTGTGTGACTTTGAGCAAATCATATAACTTCTCTGAGCCTCAGTTCCCTCATCCACACACTGGAACAACAGCAATATTTGTATTATTGGATTAGATGAGGGTTAAACAGAGTCATATGGATGCAGAGTCCAGGACACAGTGGCAGGTACATGAAAAGCACCCAAATAATATCATTATTATCAGAGTCTCTTAGCCCTGGGTTTATTCCATATGACTGGCAGCTCAAATGTAGTTCCACAAAATCTTTCCACAGGTTGTGCTGGTCCCTTTGATCTCCTTCCTAGGTCTCCAGGGCTGACCTAGGAGAAGCTCTTCTGCTGCCTTTCTGTGCCTCTTGGGTTGAGCTGAGACCAGGAAGATGCTAACTCCAAATCAAGAGCTGAACCCTAGACAAGTAACCAAACCAACTTCAACTACCCTAAGGAACATTCTGGCAAGGCCCTTCTAGATTGGGCTGCTGGCATTAACCTCTATAAAAAGATAATCTCTAGATCTCTGCATTTGCGTGTGTGTGTGTGTGTGTGTGTGTATGTGTGTGTGTGTGTGTGTGTACACACGTGCATGTTTGTTGGGGTTGGGAAACCATTATGTCCAAGCTAACCTGAGCCTAGCTCTCCTACTCCTGGCTGCAAAACCTCTGCTAGTCACTTCCTCTCCTCCGGGCTCAATCACCCTCTGGTGAGCAGGGAGAATAAGGGTAGGATGATCCCGTGATGTAAAGCAAGCATAGGGTTATAGTAGTAACTGCATTTTCTCTTCCTGTCAGGGCCAGGGGAAAAGTTCTGGAGGCTGAGGGTGGGGGGACATGTCTGAGGCCCCCAAGCGAGCACCCCACACTCCTATCAGATAAGCTGTGGTTTCCATTGAGAATGGGTTGTTACTTTATTCATTCTCTTATTCATTGAACAAATGTGGAGACCACACTCCATATGCTGGGGGCTGTGCACACCTGGGAAACAAAGACAAACGGCATCTGGGTCCCACCTGGAGGAGCCACTAACCAGTGGGAGAGGCAGGCATATCCACAGTTCGCGTTTGGAGTCCAGTGAACACCACAGTGAAGTCTAAGCAGACAGCAGAGAACAGAGGAGGGAGGGCACTATCCCTGAGAGGAAAAGCAGCAAAGGCCTCAGAGAAGAGGAAGGCTTGCACCCGGACCTGGAGGGGGAAAAGCCCACAAGGCAGTGAAGAAAGGGAAGGGACATTTCAGCAGAGAGGCAACTCTAACAGCATGGGCACCTGGAGGGCTATGAGGTGTCAACAGAGCAAAGGGGGAGAAGTTTGGTGTAAGTAGGCTAGAGAGGTGAGCTGGGCCAGTAGAAGAAAGAACACGATGGGCCCTGCCAAGGAGCTGGACAAAGGAAGGCAGAGACAGAAGCAGACCTGAATTTTCCACACTACAATTCAGTGTGCTCCATAAGCCAGCAGCAGCACAAGGAAATTGTTAGAAATGCAGATCCTGGGGCGCCTGGGTGGCTCAGTTGGTTAAGTGA